>CM068358.1:38199837-38372337 GCA_034769755.1 Odontamblyopus lacepedii
AGAGCAGCAACACAGATGCTGCAGCGAGGAGGAGGTGGGATATGAGCCCACACCGGTCAATGCTGCATAAGTAACTGCACAAAGCATTACGGGGACGAGGATGCCATTTGAACCCACAGATGCAGAGCAAAATGGATTAACAGTCCATCGATTTAACCACTCACTTACCTCATGACAGCACCAAGAAATGTGGGACAGATTCACGGGCCACGCCTTTTCTGCTGTATGCGTGGATTTCATTGTCCAGGATTGAAGGTGCCAAGCACCGTGAATCCGGCCGCAGAGCCTCAGAAGTGCTATTTAAGCATTGCTGGTAGAATGACCTGTTGTGTTAGTTGGCTAACACATATACTAAAATTGGAACGATACAGAGAAGATTAGCATGGCCCCTGCGCAAGGATGACACGCAAATTCGTGAAGCGTTCCTCATTTTCTGGCAAATCTGTGAAGATTTTGTCGTGCTGTGACACGGTCAGTGTCCCGTGAGCAGGCTAAGTGAACAGCCAGAGCGCGTCAGGATGGCCGAGCGGTCCTAGTCGCTGCGTTCAGGTCGCAGTCTCCCCTGGAGGCGTAGGTTGGAATGCCATTTCTGACATCTAGTCCTATTTCTATGCATTTAGCCAAAGCAAGCAAATAACACGAGCCCTAACGAACGACCACAGTATTAAGGAAGGTGCTGCGCTGGCTGGGAATCGAACCTGAGCCTCGCGCGTGTCATGCGACATCTCTACCATTCAACAGAGAACGTCCCTTCAGCCGACTTTTATGGCCCTTAAAATTCTTGGTCCAGTCACATCAGAGCCTTGAGCAAAGGTGCACACGAATGACTGCAAGACCGGCTGAAGAGCAGCAACACAGATGCTGCAGCGAGGAGGAGGTGGGATATGAGCCCACACCGGTCAATGCTGCATAAGTAACTGCACAAAGCATTACGGGGACGAGGATGCCATTTGAACCCACAGATGCAGAGCAAAATGGATTAACAGTCCATCGATTTAACCACTCACTTACCTCATGACAGCACCAAGAAATGTGGGACAGATTCACGGGCCACGCCTTTTCTGCTGTATGCGTGGATTTCATTGTCCAGGATTGAAGGTGCCAAGCACCGTGAATCCTAAAATCACTCAAATTGGAACGATACAGAGAAGATTAGCATGGCCCCTGCGACCTAAGGATATCAGCTTCTCATCTACAGTCCTCCACTGTACCAACTGAGCTATCAAAGGTGACGGGACAGTGCACTGTTGCCACGTCTGACTCAGGGACGGAAATTCAGGTGAGTTTGGACTATAAATTCTATTTAACGTCTTGACTGGAGGATGTGGGCATGGATCCCGCTACCTCTCGCATGCTAAAATAGGGCTCTACCATTTGAGCTAATCCCACTCTCCTTGAAGGGTTCTGTGAGTCTGATGGCGTCTTCTTAGATCTCCTAAGTTGACTGCAGAGGTTCTGCATGTTGTCCAAAACTATTCCTTTTGAGTACGTCTGTTTCACCTTTATGCGACTGCTGTTACAGTAATGTTGGGTGTTTACTGGGTACTCCTTGTTCTATCTTCAAAATAGAATTGCTGCTGCGGAGTTGAGAGGCTGTGGGCTTGGAAACAACAAAGACCAGGAACTGTTGTTAGCCACTGGCAGTGGATGCTAATTTCCCGAGACTTCATTTGGATGCCCGTGTTCTTCTCGTGTTCAAGACAGTTGTTTGGAACTAACGCGATCCTCATCAAAACTTAGAGCATTTACTAAAAATTGACCTTTACAGGTGGACCTTTGCATTGAGTGTTTTGTTTTGTGTTCCTAGTGTTTCTGCTCCTTCTCATGGACAACATCTGGGCATTTCTCTTGGATCCATAGCAAATGCTCTGCCGTTTGAACTGCCTTTTTCACGTGCCAGACTTCAGACAATGGATAAAGTGTACTCGGATAAAGAGCAGCTAACACCAGCTTCTGTGCTGAAACTGACAGAAGAACTGAGAAAACTGCTATCTGTCCTCTTGCACAATTTATTCAAGCTGTAGCTGTGGCCTACGGACCTCTGCCCTTGTGTACATTCTAAAGATCTTTGGTGGAGCACAGGAATTGGTAACATACTATCGCTTATGTTTTTATGCTGCGCTTACTAATTCATAAAAACTTGCCACCGACGAGGATGGGATTCGAACCCACGCGTGCAGAGCACAATGGATTAGCAGTCCATCGCCTTAACCACTCGGCCACCTCGTCTGCTTTTATCGAAAATTGCAATAGAAATTGCCGTCTCACAGGGTCTTACTTTACCACCCCGAAGGAATTATCCATATGCCCGCTGCAGTGCTATTTCAGTCCGAAACCAGTAAAAGCACGTCCTTCGAGCCGGATTTGAACCAGCGACCTAAGGATGTCAGCTTTGTAATCTACAGTCCTCCGCTCTACCAACTGAGCTATCGAAGGTGACGGGACAGTGCACTGTTGCCACGAGTGACTCAAGCGGTGAGGAAAATTCAGGCGAGTTTGGACTCTAAATGCTATTTAACGTCTTGACAGGATGAGGAAGGTTGATTGGGCAGTCTGAGGCCTGACAAATGTGAACGTTGTAGTCTTTTTCAAGAAACAATGGTTGATTCAGGAAAGCCACAGGGGGCATCCGGATTTGAAATTCTGAATGAAATAGTTTAGACTTAAAATATTCTCCTTCAAGTTTACATGGACATAATAATTCCGAATTGAGGTTTCCATTTAGGTTTCACAGGATTTTACATTACCCCCCAAAGGAATTATCTATTTGCCCACTGCTTTCACGGTGCTATTTCTGTCCGAAACCATAAAAAGCATGTTCTTCGAGCCAGATTTGAACCAGCGACTTAAGGATACCAGCTTTGAAATCTACAGTCCTCCCCTCTACCATCTGAGCTATCGAAGGTGAGGTGGTTTTGCACTTTTGCCACGTCTGACTCAAGCAAAGAGGCAAATTCAGGTGAGTCTTTTCCATAAGGTTTATTGGGCAGTCTGAGGCCTGTCAAATGTGAATTCTTTTTCAAGAGAAACAAAGGTTGTTTCTGGAAAGCCACAAGGGGCATCAAGCTTTCAACCAAAGACATTTTGATCTCCAGTCAAAGATTCAACCACTAAAGCTTGACTGGAGGATGCGGGCATCGATCCCACTATCGCTCGCATGCTAAGATAGGGCTCTACCATTTGTGCTAATCCCCTTCTCCTTGAAGGTTTCTGTGAGTCTGAAGGCGTCTCCTTACAGACAGAAACCGCCGTCTCACAGGGTCTTACATTACCACACCGAAGGAATTATCCATTTGCTCACTGCTTCACAGTGCTATTTCTGTCCGAAACCAGAAAAAGCATGCCCTGTGACAGAGAGATGAAGCGGGAAAGCGGTGTACCGTAAATGTACGTAAAGCGGACCAGTCACAGACTTTACAGACTGCGTCAATTTGACATGTAGCGAGAAGAGGTGCATGTCGGACGACGCAGACTATGTCGTTGCAACAGACAATTTGACAGATGACCATAAATTGGATTTAATAATCTCTTGACACTAAATATGTGATTAGCCATTTCAGTCCACTGCCAAAATGATAAGCTCTATGAATGGGGGTATAGCTCAGTGGTAGAGCATTTGACTGCAGATCAAGAGGTCTCCGGTTCAAATCCGGATGCCCCCTGTGGCTTTCATAAACAAATTTTTGTATTACTTTAAATACAAATACAACATTCACGTTTTCCCAATAAACTTTCCTCATGCTCTCAAGATAAATAGCTTTTACAACACAAACTCAGCCGAATTGCTTGAGTCAGACATGGCAACAGTGCACTGTCCTGTCACCTACTCCAGCTCAGTTTGTAGAGCTGTGCAATACAAAACTGATATCTTTAGGTTGCTGGTTCAAATCCGGCTTGAAGGACAAGCCTTTTCTGCTTTCTCACCTGGTTCCTGGCCTATTATTCTTAATGCAACACTGCCCCCTCCAGTGTGAACTCAGGCACCGCACTGAACCAACTGGAGGACAAAACTTCAGTGATTTATTTAACGATACTTTTGGTATTCTCATGATAATCAGACAAATTACATTTTAAAATATATAATATATATTGTAAACTTTTTTAACCACTCAGTTGAATTTGGTTTTCTTTCATCTAACCATTGTTGGAGAATTGTTAAGCGGGCACATAGCATAATTAACAGTTTTTTATATTTTTGAAATCTGGTGAGTGGGGTTGGGACAAATTAAGAATTATTTTGTAGCTGCACCTAAACCGTTCAGAACCCGAAGGGTGACCGGACGAGCATGCGCTGAACGACCGGAATTATTTTTAAGAAGGATAAATGTTTACATGATCAAGGAATTAATTAATTCGGCTTTAAAATCAGAATATGCCACCCACTTACTTCTGAATTAACTTTAATTCCGAATAATCATTTTTATTAGGAATTAAGTGCTGACATGATCTTTTTAAAGCGGAATCAACTTTTATTCAGATTTAAATGATATTTATTCAGAATTAAAGCTGTCAAGCAAATGTGTCTATTGGGACGATACTATTACACCACAGTGGTACAGTACAAGAAATGAAGTTGAAGAGAGAGCGGGTTCAGACATGGAAGACCTGCATATCATCCAATCCTCAAATCCAAAAAATAGCAGTATGCTAAAGAGGTCCTTGTAGAGAGGACTGCGTCTAAAAGCAAACTCCTTGAAGATTCCTGTGAGTCTCCTTAGATCTCCTAAGTTGATTACAGGTGTTATGCGTATGGTCCAAACACAATAGACGCTTTCAGGCCGACAGAGAAGCGTGCCGGTGCACTGTCCCTTCACCTTCGTTAGTTCAGTTGGTAGAGCGGAAAGCAGTGAGCAAATAGATAATTCCTTTGGGGGTAATGTAAGACCCTGTGAGACAGCGGTTGCTATTTCCTGGAAATGCAGACGAGGTGGCCGAGTGGTTAAGGCGATGGACTGCTAATCCATTGTGCTCTGCACGCGTGGGTTCGAATCCCATCCTCGTCGCTGGCAAGTTTTTATAAAGTAGTAAGTATGTGTGCAAGCGCAGCATAAAAACAAGCATTAGCTCAAATGGTTTGAATTTATTACCATTTATACTTTTTCTCTTCGTTATTAGGATATATTGTGATGTGTGAGCTGCTATGTCCATATACTTTCCTTTGTGGACCAATGAATTTACTATTTACTAGTTCTTGTTCTTGTTCTTGTTCTTGTTCTTGTTCTTGTTCTTGTTCTTGTTCTTCTTCTTCTTCTAATAATAATAATAATAATAATAATAATAATAATAATAATAATAATAATAATAATACAATTTATTCATTAGGTGCCTTTATGGACACCCAAGGTCACCTGACAACAACAAAAACAAGTTAATTGCGATTTAAAACATACAGTTAAAAGCCTACAGTTAAAGTGGGACAGTATTTAATTGTCTGATTGCATTGTATTTAGTTTGTATTTTATTCATATTTAGTATTCAATAAAGTATTGGACATTATTCTAGTCATTGAAACAGTCAATGGTGTCATAATTGAGTTTTTTTTTAATTAGTCATCTAATTATTTTATTAATATTATAATGTGCAACAGTAGAGAGGAGAATGCAGGTACTTAATAGTTATGGACCACATGCAGACGCCTTCAGACTCACAGGATCCTTTAAGGAGAGGGGGATTAGCTCAAATGGTAGAGCGCTCGCTTAGCATGCGAGAGGTAGCGGGATCGATGCCCGCATCCTCCAGTTTGTTTTTAGCTGGCAACTCTCCCTACAAGGACCTCCCAGCTTTAGCATACAGCTATTGGAGCATATGCAGGTCTTCCATGTCTGAACCCGCTCTCTTTCTTGTACTGTACCAGTCTGGCATAAAGGCTGCGTTAAGGCTAGAGTAATATCTCAGTGATAGACCATTTGACTATAGATCAGGAGGTCTCTGTTTCAAATCTGGATGCCCACTGTGACTTTCCTGAAATACTTTTTGTACTTCTTGAAATACAAATACAACATTCACATTTGTCAGGCCTCAGATTGTCCAATAAACCTTCCTCATCTTTGCATGAAGATAAATAGCATTTACGACACAAACTCACCTCAGTTTGCCTCTCTGCTTTAGTCAGACATGGCACAGTATTCAATGTACAAAATTGCACAATAAGAAAAAAAACAAACAAACTCGGGAGGCCAAATATCTCCTTGACAATAGTCCACTTGCAATGAAAAGTTTGAAAAACTGGCCTAGTATTCTTAACACAACACTGCCCCCTCCAGTTTGAGCTCAGACACTGCACTCAACTAACTAACTAAACTAACTGGAGGACAAAACTTCAGTCATTATTTAATGATACTTGTGGTATTCTCATTGCTCATATTTTTATACTGCGTTTACTATTTCTGTCCGAAACCATAAAAAGCATGTCCTTCGAGCAGGCTTTGAAACAGCGACCTAAGGATACCAGCTTCGAAATCTACAGTCCTCCCCTCTACCAACTGAGCTATCCCCCTTAAGGGATGTATGCACTGTTGCCAGATTACAGATTACAAAGAGGCAAATGTCAGGTGTAAGTCTTTGCCATTAAGGTTTATTGGGCAAGTGAGGCCTGTCAAATGTGAAATACTTTTTACTTGAGAAACAAAGGTTGATTTTTAAAAGCCACATGAATGTAGCATCTGGCTTTCAACTCCTGAGACATGTTTGATCTCCAGTCAAAGATTCAACCACTAAAGCTTAGACCTGGATTAGGATGCGGGCCTGATCCCACTACCTGTTTTAGGATGCTAAGATAGGGCTCTACCATTGAGTTATCCCCTCTTGAAGGTTATACTCCATGAAGGCGCCTCCTTACAGACAGAAACCGCTGGCCTCACAGGGTCTACATTACCACAATCAAGGAATTATCCATTTGCTCATCAGAAAGTTCACAGTGCTATTTCTGTTCGAAACCAGAAAAAGCATGCCCCAGAGGCAAAAAATAATCGATGCATTTTTGTAATCAATTTACTGATGAATCAAGCTTCAACCCTAATTAGTCACAGACTTTACAGACTCCGCAGCAATTTGACATGGTAGAGCATTTGAGCTCACAGGAACCTTCAAAGAGAGGTTTCTGTGATTGAAGGCGTCAAATGGTAGATCTCCTAAGTTGACTGCAGAGGTAGCGGGATCTGCATGTTGTCCAAAACTCCATTCCTTTAGTGAGTTGAATCTTTCACTGGAGATCAAATGTCTCTGGTTTGACAGTCAGATGCCCTTTGGGCTTTACAGAAACAACCTTTGTTTCTATCTTCAAAAAGAATTCACTTTGACAAAGACCAGAACTGTTGTTAGCCCAATAAACCTTATGGCATGCTAATTTCCTGAACTTCATTTGGATGCCCGTGGTTCTTCTCGTGTTCAAGACTTCTGTGTTTGGAACTAACGCTGGTGTTAGCTGCCTCATCAAAACTTTATCCATATTTACTAAAATGGCAGTTCAAACAGGTGGACCTTTGCATTGAGTGTTTTGTTTTGTGTTCCTAGTGTTGCCTTCTCATGAGACAGGAGCATCTGGGCATTTCTCTTGATCCAAAACAAAACACTCAATGCCGCAAAGGTGCCTTTTTCACCGTAAAGGTCCATTTTTCAGTACAATGCTATAAAGTGTACTCGGATAAAGAGCAGCTAACACCAGCTTCTGTGCTGAAACTGACAGAAGAAAAGCACAGAAGTACTGAGAAAACTGCTATCTGTCCTCTTGCACAATTTATTCAAGGTGCCATGCCATAAGGTTTATTGGGCAGTCTGAGGCCTGTCAAAAGTGAATTCTTTTTCAAGAGAAACAAAGGTTGTTTCTGTAAAGCCACAAGGGGCATCTGACTTCAAACCAGAGACATTTTGATCTCCAGTGAAAGATTCAACCACTAGTTTTGGACTGAGGACATGCAGAACCTCTGCAGTCAACTCTCGGAGATGCTGAGCGCCACCATTCAGACTCACAGAAACCTTTGAAGGGGATTAGCTCAAATGGCTCTAGACCATGTCAGAATTGGCCAGCGGAGTCTGTAAAGTCTGTGGACTAGTCCGCTTGACATACGATTTCATCGAAAGTAAATTGATTACAACAATGCATCGATTCATCCTCTGTCACAGGGCATGCTTTTTCTGGTTTTCATAGCACTGTGAAGCGATGGCAAATGGAACTTTCTGCGGTGTGGTAATGTAAGACCGCATCGACCACTGCACTGTCTGTAAGGAGACTTCAGACTCACAGAAACAGCTTCATGGAGGGGATTAGCACAAATGGTAGAGCTCCTATCTTAGCATGCGAGGTAGTGGCCCGCACCTCACATCCTCCAGGTCTAAAGCTTTAGTGGTCTAAACCAGGTCTAATCCAGGTCAAAATCCAGGTCTCTGGTCTAAAAGCCAAACAAGAATTTGCAGGAGTTGGTTCCAGAAACAACCTTGTAGTTTTGAAAAGATCATGACACATTTGACAGTAATTCAGTATTGCCCAGATTACATTACCTTATGGCAAATAATTTAATGGATTATGTTACAAACTACATTTTGGGCTATGTAATCTGTAATCTGTAGGGGAATACATTTTAAGGGGGGGTTCTGCATGTTGTCCAAAACTATTCCTTTTGAGTACGTCTGTTTCACCTGTATGCGACTGCTGTTACAGTAACGTTGGGTGTATGTGTGTAAACGCAGTATAAAAATATGAGCAATGAGAATACCACAAGTATCATTAAATAATGACTGAAGTTTTGTCCTCCAGTTAGTTTAGTTAGTTAGTTGAGTGCAGTGTCTGAGCTCAAACTGGAGGGGGCAGTGTTGTGTTAAGAATACTAGGCCAGTTTTTCAAACTTTTCATTGCAAGTGGACTATTGTCAAGGAGATATTTGGCCTCCCGAGTTTGTTTGTTTTTTTTCTTATTGTGCAATTTTGTACATTGAATACTGTGCCATGTCTGACTAAAGCAGAGAGGCAAACTGAGGTGAGTTTGTGTCGTAAATGCTATTTATCTTCATGCAAAGATGAGGAAGGTTTATTGGACAATCTGAGGCCTGACAAATGTGAATGTTGTATTTGTATTTCAAGAAGTACAAAAAGTATTTCAGGAAAGTCACAGTGGGCATCCAGATTTGAAACAGAGACCTCCTGATCTATAGTCAAATGGTCTATCACTGAGATATTACTCTAGCCTTAACGCAGCCTTTACGCCAGACTGGTACAGTACAAGAAAGAGAGCGGGTTCAGACATGGAAGACCTGCATATGCTCCAATAGCTGTATGCTAAAGCTGGGAGGTCCTTGTAGGGAGAGTTGCCAGCTAAAAACAAACTGGAGGATGCGGGCATCGATCCCGCTACCTCTCGCATGCTAAGCGAGCGCTCTACCATTTGAGCTAATCCCCCTCTCCTTAAAGGATCCTGTGAGTCTGAAGGCGTCTGCATGTGGTCCATAACTATTAAGTACCTGCATTCTCCTCTCTACTGTTGCACATTATAATATTAATAAAATAATTAGATGACTAATTTAAAAAAAACTCAATTATGACACCATTGACTGTTTCAATGACTAGAATAATGTCCAATACTTTATTGAATACTAAATATGAATAAAATACAAACTAAATACAATGCAATCAGACAATTAAATACTGTCCCACTTTAACTGTAGGCTTTTAACTGTATGTTTTAAATCGCAATTAACTTGTTTTTGTTGTTGTCAGGTGACCTTGGGTGTCCATAAAGGCACCTAATGAATAAATTGTATTATTATTATTATTATTATTATTATTATTATTATTATTAGAAGAAGAAGAAGAAAAGTAACTAGTAAATAGTAAATTCATTGGTCCACAAAGGAAAGTATATGGACATAGCAGCTCACACATCACAATATATCCTAATAACAAAGAGAAAAAGTATAAATGGTAATAAATTCAAACCATTTGAGCTAATGCTTGTTTTTATGCTGCGCTTGCACAAATACTTACTACTTTATAAAAACTTGCCAGCGACGAGGATGGGATTCGAACCCACGCGTGCAGAGCACAATGGATTAGCAGTCCATCGCCTTAACCACTCGGCCACCTCGTCTGCATTTCTAGGAAATAGAAACCGCTGTCTCACAGGGTCTTACATTACCCCCAAAGGAATTATCTATTATTTATACAAAAATTAGTTTATGAAAGCCACAGGGGGCATCCGGATTTGAACCGGAGACCTCTTGATCTGCAGTCAAATGCTCTACCACTGAGCTATACCCCCAGTCATTGACCTTATCATGTTGTTGTTTCTATTGCAATTTTCATTAAAAGCAGACGAGGTGGCAGAAATCGCTGTCTCACAGGATCTTACATTACCCCCAAAGGAATTATTTATTTGCTCACTGCTTTCACAGTGCTATTTCTGTCCGAAACCAGAAAAAGTATGTCCTTTGAGACAGATTTGAATCAGTGACCTAAGGATATCAGCTTCACCTTCTGCAGTCCTCCATTCTACAAACTGAGCTCTTGAAGGTAAAGGGAAAGTGCCACCTCTGGCTCAAACAAAAAGAAAGATTTGGGTGAGTTTGTGTCGTAAATGCTATTTATCTTCTTGAGAGGGTGAGGAAGGTTTATTGGACAATCTGAGGCCTGACAAACGTGAATGTTGTATTTGGGCATATGGATAATTCCTTTGGGGTGGTAATGTAAGACCCTGTGAGACGGCGGTTTCTATTGCAATTTTCAACAAAAGCAGACGAGTAACAAATAACATTTAGAGTCCAAACTCACCTGAATTTGCCTCTTTGCTTGAGTCAGACGTGGCAACAGTGCAACATCCCCTCACCTTCGATAGCTCAGTTGGTAGAGCGGAGGACTGTAGATTTCATATCCCACCTCCTCCTCGCTGCAGCATCTGTGTTGCTGCTTTTCAGCCGGTCTTGCAGTCATTCGTGTGCACCTTTGCTCAAGGCTCTGATGTGACTGGACCAAGAATTATAAGGGCCATAAAAGTCGGCTGAAGGGACGTTCTCTGTTGAATGGTAGAGATGTCGCATGACACGCGCGAGGCTCAGGTTTTATTCCCAGCCAGCGCAGCACCTTCCTTAATACTGTGGTCGTTCGTTAAGGCTCGTTTTATTTGCTTGCTTTGGCTAAATGCATATAAATAGGACTAGATGTCAGAAGTGGGATTCGAACCCACGCCTCCAGGGGAGACTGCGACCTGAACGCAGCGCCTTGGACCGCTCGGCCATCCTGACGCCCTTTGGCTCCTCACGGGACACTGTCCATGTCACAGCACGACAAAATCATCACAGATTTGCCAGAAAATGAGGAACGTGGACATTGTATCGCCAACCGAACATGTGAATGGCCATTTCAGGCTAATGTCAAATTGAAAAACTGTCACTGTGTCTGGGGGTATAGCTCAGTGGTAGAGCATTTGACTGCAGATCAAGAGGTCTCTGGTTCAACTCCAGATGCCCCCTGTGGCTTTCCTGAAACAACCATTGTGTTTCTTGAAAAAGACTACAGTGTTCACATTTGTCAGGCCTCAGACTGCCCAATCAACCTTCCTCATCCTCTCAAGACGTTAAATAGCATTTAGAGTCCAAACTCACCTGAAAGAGGACAGATAGCAGTTTTCTCAGTACTTCTGTGCTTTTCTTCTGTCAGTTTCAGCACAGAAGCTGGTGTTAGCTGCTCTTTATCCGGAGACCTCTTGATCTGCAGTCAAATGCTCTACCACTGAGCTATACCCACAGACACGAAGTATGTCAATTTGGCATTGGACTGAAATGGTCACTCACATGACCAGTTATTACAGATTATTACAACACAACAAATAACATTTAGAGTCCAAACTCACCTGAATTTCCCTCCCGCTTGAGTCAGACGTGGCAACAGTGCACTGTCCCGTCACCTTCGATAGCTCAGTTGGTAGAGCGGAGGACTGTAGATTACAAAGCTGACATCCTTAGGTCGCTGGTTCAAATCCGGCTCGAAGGACGTGCTTTTACTGGTTTCGGACTGAAATAGCACTGCAGCGGGCATATGGATAATTCCTTTGGGGTGGTAATGTAAGACCCTGTGAGACGGCGGTTTCTATTGCAATTTTCAACAAAAGCAGACGAGGTGGCCGAGTGGTTAAGGCGATGGACTGCTAATCCATTGTGCTCTGCATGCGTGGGTTCGAATCCCATCCTCGTCGGTGGCAAGTTTTTATGAATTAGTAAGCGCAGCATAAAAACATAAGCGATAGTATGTTACCAATTCCTGTGCTCCACCAAAGATCTTTAGAATGTACACAAGGGCAGAGGTCCGTAGGCCACAGCTACAGCTTGAATAAATTGTGCAAGAGGACAGATAGCAGTTTTCTCAGTACTTCTGTGCTTTTCTTCTGTCAGTTTCAGCACAGAAGCTGGTGTTAGCTGCTCTTTATCCGAGTACACTTTATCCATTGTCTGTAGTCTGTCTCGTGAATAAGGCAGTTCAAACGGCAGAGCATTTGCTATGGATCCAAGAGAAATGCCCAGATGTTGTCCATGAGAAGGAGCAGAAACACTAGGAACACAAAACAAAACACTCAATGCAAAGGTCCACCTGTAAAGGTCCATTTTTAGTAAATGCTTTAAGTTTTGATGAGGATCGCGTTAGTTCCAAACAACTGTCTTGAACACGAGAAGAACACGGGCATCCAAATGAAGTCTCGGGAAATTAGCATCCACTGCCAGTGGCTAACAACAGTTCCTGGTCTTTGTTGTTTCCAATTCTTTTTTAAGATAGAACAAGGAGTACCCAGTAAACACCCAACATTACTGTAACAGCAGTCGCATACAGGTGAAACAGACGTACTCAAAAGGAATAGTTTTGGACAACATGCAGAACCTCTGCAGTCAACTTAGGAGATCTAAGGAGTAGAGGTAAGATCGGACCTAAAAAATCCAGCCCGACCCGACCCGACCCGCGGGCATTAAAACCCGACCCAACCCGAGCCCGACCAATTAACTTGATTTGCAGGCCCGAGCCTGAAGCAAACCCGAAATTTCATGAGGACCTGCGGAGGGGAAGATTATTAAGAGGGCGTCGTTCACGTGCGCAGAGCATGCGCTGGCTCTGGCTCATGCTCTGCGCACGAATGTAACTGTTTATTTATTTAAAAAAAGTCAGTGAGAGAGAAGCCCGGCCCGACCCGAAGCAATGGGCTCGGGCTTAAGATCTTACCTCTACTAAGGAGACGCCTTCAGACTCACAGAAACCTTCAAGGAGAGGGGGATTAGCTCAAATGGTAGAGCGCTCGCTTAGCATGCGAGAGGTAGCGGGATCGATGCCCGCATCCTCCAGTTACCTTTTAGACGACAACACTCCCTCCAGGGACCTCCCAGTTTTTCTATAATAGAAATCCCTGTCTCACAGGATCTTACATTACCCCCAAAGGAATTATCTATTTGCTCACTGCTTTCACAGTGCTATTTCTGTCCGAAACCAGAAAAAGTATGTCCTTTGAGACAGATTTGAATCAGTGACCTAAGGATATCAGCTTCACCTTCTGCAGTCCTCCATTCTACAAACTGAGCTCTTGAAGGTAAAGGGACAGTGCCACCTCTGGCTCAAACAAAAAGAAAGATTTGGGTGAGTTTGTGTCGTAAATGCTATTTATCTTCTTGAGAGGGTGAGGAAGGTTTATTGGACAATCTGAGGCCTGACAAACGTGAATGTTGTATTTGTATTTCAAGAATTACAAAAATTAATATGATAAGCCACAGGGGGCATCCGGATTTGAACCGGAGACCTCTTGATCTGCAGTCAAATGCTCTACCACTGAGCTATACCCCCAGCCACAAAGTTTGTCAATTTGGCATTGGACTGAAATGGTCAATCACATGTCCAGTTATTACACATTATTACAACACAACAAATAACAGCCGGTCTTGAAAAAGGCAGTTCAAACGGCAGAGTATTTGCTATGGATCCAAGAGAAATGCCCAGATGTTGTCCACGAGAAGGAGCAGAAACACTAGGAACACAAAACAAAACACTCAATGCAAAGGTCCACCTGTAAAGGTCCATTTTTAGTAAATGCTTTAAGTTTTGATGAGGATCGCGTCAGTTCCAAACAACTGTCTTGAACACGAGAAGAACACGGGCATCCAAATGAAGTCTCGGGAAATTAGCATCCACTGCCAGTGGCTAACAACAGTTCCTGGTCTTTGTTGTTTCCAATTCTTTTTTGAAGATAGAACAAGGAGTACCCAGTAAACACCCAACATTACTGTAACAGCAGTCGCATACAGGTGAAACAGACGTACTCAAAAGGAATAGTTTTGGACAACATGCAGAACCTCTGCAGTCAACTTAGGAGATCTAAGGAGACGCCTTCAGACTCACAGAAACCTTCAAGGAGCGGGGGATTAGCTCAAATGGTAGAGTGCTCGCTTAGCATGCGAGAGGTAGCGGGATCGATGCCCGCATCCTCCAGTCAAGATTTAGTGGTTGAATCTTTCACTGGAGATCAAAATGTCTCTGGTTCAAAGCCAGATGCCCCTTGTGGCTTTCCAGAAACGACCTTTGTTTCTCTTGAAAAAGATCTCACATTTGACAGGCCTCAAACTGCCCAATAAACCGTATGGAAAAAAATGCACCTGAATTTGCCTCTTTGCTTGAGTCAGACGTGGCAACAGTGCAGCATCCCCTCACCTTCGATAGCTCAGTTGGTAGAGCGGAGGACTGTAGATTTCATATCCCACCTCCTCCTCGCTGCAGCGTCTGTGTTGCTGCTCTTCAGCCGGTCTTGCAGTCATTCGTGTGCACCTTTGCTCAAGGCTCTGATGTGACTGGACCAAGAATTATAAGGGCCATAAAAGTCGGCTGAAGGGACGTTCTCTGTTGAATGGTAGAGATGTCGCATGACACGCGCGAGGCTCAGGTTTTATTCCCAGCCAGCGCAGCACCTTCCTTAATACTGTGGTCGTTCGTTAAGGCTCGTTTTATTTGCTTGCTTTGGCTAAATGCATATAAATAGGACTAGATGTCAGAAGTGGGATTCGAACCCACGCCTCCAGGGGAGACTGCGACCTGAACGCAGCGCCTTGGACCGCTCAGCCATCCTGACGCCCTCTGGCTCCTCACGGGACACTGTCCATGTCACAGCACGACAAAATCATCACAGATTTGCCAGAAAATGAGGAACGTGGACATTGTATCGCCAACCGAACATGTGAATGGCCATTTCAGGCTAATGTCAAATTGAAAAACTGTCACTGTGTCTGGGGGTATAGCTCAGTGGTAGAGCATTTGACTGCAGATCAAGAGGTCTCTGGTTCAACTCCAGATGCCCCCTGTGGCTTTCCTGAAACAACCATTGTGTTTCTTGAAAAAGACTACAGTGTTCACATTTGTCAGGCCTCAGACTGCCCAATCAACCTTCCTCATCCTCTCAAGACGTTAAATAGCATTTAGAGTCCAAACTCACCTGAAAGAGGACAGATAGCAGTTTTCTCAGTACTTCTGTGCTTTTCTTCTGTCAGTTTCAGCACAGAAGCTGGTGTTAGCTGCTCTTTATCCGGAGACCTCTTGATCTGCAGTCAAATGCTCTACCACTGAGCTATACCCCCAGCCACGAAGTTTGTCAATTTGGCATTGGACTGAAATGGTCAATCACATGTCCAGTTATTACAGATTATTACAACACAACAAATAACATTTAGAGTCCAAACTCACCTGAATTTCCCTCCCCGCTTGAGTCAGACGTGGCAACAGTGCACTGTCCCGTCACCTTCGATAGCTCAGTTGGTAGAGCGGAGGACTGTAGATTACGAAGCTGACATCCTTAGGTCGCTGGTTCAAATCCGGCTCGAAGGACGTGCTTTTACTGGTTTCGACTGAAATAGCACTGCAGCGGGCATATGGATAATTCCTTTGGGGTGGTAATGTAAGACCCTGTGAGACGGCGGTTTCTATTGCAATTTTCAATAAAAGCAGACGAGGTGGCCGAGTGGTTAAGGCGATGGACTGCTAATCCATTGTGCTCTGCACGCGTGGGTTCGAATCCCATCTTCGTCGGTGGCAAGTTTTTATGAATTAGTAAGCGCAGCATAAAAACATAAGCGATAGTATGTTACCAATTCCTGTGCTCCACCAAAGATCTTTAGAATGTACACAAGGGCAGAGGTCCGTAGGCCACAGCTACAGCTTGAATAAATAGTGCAAGAGGACAGATAGCAGTTTTCTCAGTACTTCTGTGCTTTTCTTCTGTCAGTTTCAGCACAGAAGCTGGTGTTAGCTGCTCTTTATCCGAGTACACTTTATCCATTGTCTGAAGTCTGGCACGTGAAAAGGCAGTTCAAACGGCAGAGTATTTGCTATGGATCCAAGAGAAATGCCCAGATGTTGTCCATGAGAAGGAGCAGAAACACTAGGAACACAAAACAAAACACTCAATGCAAAGGTCCACCTGTAAAGGTCCATTTTTAGTAAATGCTATAAGTTTTGATGAGGATCGCGTTAGTTCCAAACAACTGTCTTGAACACGAGAAGAACACGGGCATCCAAATGAAGTCTCGGAAATTAGCATCCACTGCCAGTGGCTAACAACAGTTCCTGGTCTTTGTTGTTTCCAATTCTTTTTTGAAGATAGAACAAGGAGTACCCAGTAAACACCCAACATTACTGTAACAGCAGTCGCATACAGGTGAAACAGACGTACTCAAAAGGAATAGTTTTGGACAACATGCAGAACCTCTGCAGTCAACTTAGGAGATGTAAGGAGACGCCTTCAGACTCACAGAAACCTTCAAGGAGAGGGGGATTAGCTCAAATGGTAGAGCGCTCGCTTAGCATGCGAGAGGTAGCGGGATCGATGCCCGCATCCTCCAGTCAAGATTTAGTGGTTGAATCTTTCACTGGATATCAAAATGTCTCTGGTTCAAAGCCAGATGCCCCTTGTGGCTTTCCAGAAATGACCTTTGTTTCTCTTGAAAAAGATCTCACATTTGACAGGCCTCAAACTGCCCAATAAACCGTATGGAAAAAACGCACCTGAATTTGCCTCTTTGCTTGAGTCAGACGTGGCAACAGTGCAACATCCCCTCACCTTCGATAGCTCAGTTGGTAGAGCGGAGGACTGTAGATTTCATATCCCACCTCCTCCTCGCTGCAGCATCTGTGTTGCTGCTCTTCAGCCGGTCTTGCAGTCATTCGTGTGCACCTTTGCTCAAGGCTCTGATGTGACTGGACCAAGAATTATAAGGGCCATAAAAGTCGGCTGAAGGGACGTTCTCTGTTGAATGGTAGAGATGTCGCATGACACGCGCGAGGCTCAGGTTTTATTCCCAGCCAGCGCAGCACCTTCCTTAATACTGTGGTCGTTCGTTAAGGCTCGTTTTATTTGCTTGCTTTGGCTAAATGCATATAAATAGGACTAGATGTCAGAAGTGGGATTCGAACCCACGCCTCCAGGGGAGACTGCGACCTGAACGCAGCGCCTTGGACCGCTCAGCCATCCTGACGCCCTCTGGCTCCTCACGGGACACTGTCCATGTCACAGCACGACAAAATCATCACAGATTTGCCAGAAAATGAGGAACATGGACATTGTATCGCCAACCGAACATGTGAATGGCCATTTCAGGCTAATGTCAAATTGAAAAACTGTCACTGTGTCTGGGGTTATAGCTCAGTGGTAGAGCATTTGACTGCAGATCAAGAGGTCTCTGGTTCAACTCCAGATGCCCCCTGTGGCTTTCCTGAAACAACCATTGTGTTTCTTGAAAAAGACTACAGTGTTCACATTTGTCAGGCCTCAGACTGCCCAATCAACCTTCCTCATCCTCTCAAGACGTTAAATAGCATTTAGAGTCCAAACTCACCTGAAAGAGGACAGATAGCAGTTTTCTCAGTACTTCTGTGCTTTTCTTCTGTCAGTTTCAGCACAGAAGCTGGTGTTAGCTGCTCTTTATCCGGAGACCTCTTGATCTGCAGTCAAATGCTCTACCACTGAGCTATACCCCCAGCCACGAAGTTTGTCAATTTGGCATTGGACTGAAATGGTCAATCACATGTCCAGTTATTACAGATTATTACAACACAACAAATAACATTTAGAGTCCAAACTCACCTGAATTTCCCTCCCGCTTGAGTCAGGCGTGGCAACAGTGCACTGTCCCGTCACCTTCGATAGCTCAGTTGGTAGAGCGGAGGACTGTAGATTACAAAGCTGACATCCTTAGGTCGCTGGTTCAAATCCGGCTCGAAGGACGTGCTTTTACTGGTTTCGGACTGAAATAGCACTGCAGCGGGCATATGGATAATTCCTTTGGGGTGGTAATGTAAGACCCTGTGAGACGGCGGTTTCTATTGCAATTTTCAACAAAAGCAGACGAGGTGGCCGAGTGGTTAAGGCGATGGACTGCTAATCCATTGTGCTCTGCACGCGTGGGTTCGAATCCCATCTTCGTCGGTGGCAAGTTTTTATGAATTAGTAAGCGCAGCATAAAAACATAAGCGATAGTATGTTACCAATTCCTGTGCTCCACCAAAGATCTTTAGAATGTACACAAGGGCAGAGGTCCGTAGGCCACAGCTACAGCTTGAATAAATAGTGCAAGAGGACAGATAGCAGTTTTCTCAGTACTTCTGTGCTTTTCTTCTGTCAGTTTCAGCACAGAAGCTGGTGTTAGCTGCTCTTTATCCGAGTACACTTTATCCATTGTCTGAAGTCTGGCACGTGAAAAAGGCAGTTCAAACGGCAGAGTATTTGCTATGGATCCAAGAGAAATGCCCAGATGTTGTCCATGAGAAGGAGCAGAAACACTAGGAACACAAAACAAAACACTCAATGCAAAGGTCCACCTGTAAAGGTCCATTTTTAGTAAATGCTATAAGTTTTGATGAGGATCGCGTTAGTTCCAAACAACTGTCTTGAACACGAGAAGAACACGGGCATCCAAATGAAGTCTCGGGAAATTAGCATCCACTGCCAGTGGCTAACAACAGTTCCTGGTCTTTGTTGTTTCCAATTCTTTTTTGAAGATAGAACAAGGAGTACCCAGTAAACACCCAACATTACTGTAACAGCAGTCGCATACAGGTGAAACAGACGTACTCAAAAGGAATAGTTTTGGACAACATGCAGAACCTCTGCAGTCAACTTAGGAGATCTAAGGAGTAGAGGTAAGATCGGACCTAAAAAATCCAGCCCGATCCGACCCGACCCGCGGGCATTAAAACCCGACCCGACCCGAGCCCGACCAATTAACTTGATTTGCAGGCCCCAGCCCGAAGCAAACCCGAAATTTCATGCGGACCTGCGGAGGGGAAGATTATTAAGAGGGCGTCGTTCACGTGCGCAGAGCATGCGCTGGCTCTGGCTCTGGCTCATGCTCTGCGCACGAATGTAACTGTTTATTTATTTTAAAAAAGTCAGTGAGAGAGAAGCCCGGCCCGACCCGAAGCAATGGGCTCGGGCTTAAGATCTTACCTCTACTAAGGAGACGCCTTCAGACTCACAGAAACCTTCAAGGAGAGGGGGATTAGCTCAAATGGTAGAGCGCTTGCTTAGCATGCGAGAGCATGCGAGAGGTAGCGGGATCGATGCCCGCATCCTCCAGTCAAGATTTAGTGGTTGAATCTTTCACTGGAGATCAAAATGTCTCTGGTTCAAAGCCAGATGCCCCTTGTGGCTTTCCAGAAACGACCTTTGTTTCTCTTGAAAAAGATTTCACATTTGACAGGCCTCAAACTGCCCAATAAACCGTATGGAAAAAACGCACCTGAATTTGCCTCTTTGCTTGAGTCAGACGTGGCAACAGTGCAACATCCCCTCACCTTCGATAGCTCAGTTGGTAGAGCGGAGGACTGTAGATTTCATATCCCACCTCCTCCTCGCTGCAGCATCTGTGTTGCTGCTCTTCAGCCGGTCTTGCAGTCATTCGTGTGCACCTTTGCTCAAGGCTCTGATGTGACTGGACCAAGAATTATAAGGGCCATAAAAGTCGGCTGAAGGGACGTTCTCTGTTGAATGGTAGAGATGTCGCATGACACGCGCGAGGCTCAGGTTTTATTCCCAGCCAGCGCAGCACCTTCCTTAATACTGTGGTCGTTCGTTAAGGCTCGTTTTATTTGCTTGCTTTGGCTAAATGCATATAAATAGGACTAGATGTCAGAAGTGGGATTCGAACCCACGCCTCCAGGGGAGACTGCGACCTGAACGCAGCGCCTTGGACCGCTCGGCCATCCTGACGCCCTCTGGCTCCTCACGGGACACTGTCCATGTCACAGCACGACAAAATCATCACAGATTTGCCAGAAAATGAGGAACGTGGACATTGTATCGCCAACCGAACATGTGAATGGCCATTTCAGGCTAATGTCAAATTGAAAAACTGTCACTGTGTCTGGGGGTATAGCTCAGTGGTAGAGCATTTGACTGCAGATCAAGAGGTCTCTGGTTCAACTCCAGATGCCCCCTGTGGCTTTCCTGAAACAACCATTGTGTTTCTTGAAAAAGACTACAGTGTTCACATTTGTCAGGCCTCAGACTGCCCAATCAACCTTCCTCATCCTCTCAAGACGTTAAATAGCATTTAGAGTCCAAACTCACCTGAAAGAGGACAGATAGCAGTTTTCTCAGTACTTCTGTGCTTTTCTTCTGTCAGTTTCAGCACAGAAGCTGGTGTTAGCTGCTCTTTATCCGGAGACCTCTTGATCTGCAGTCAAATGCTCTACCACTGAGCTATACCCCCAGCCACGAAGCTTGTCAATTTGGCATTGGACTGAAATGGTCAATCACATGTCCAGTTATTACAGATTATTACAACACAACAAATAACATTTAGAGTCCAAACTCACCTGAATTTCCCTCCCAGCTTGAGTCAGACGTGGCAACAGTGCACTGTCCCGTCACCTTCGATAGCTCAGTTGGTAGAGCGGAGGACTGTAGATTACGAAGCTGACATCCTTAGGTCGCTGGTTCAAATCCGGCTCGAAGGACGTGCTTTTACTGGTTTCGGACTGAAATAGCACTGCAGCGGGCATATGGATAATTCCTTTGGAGTGGTAATGTAAGACCCTGTGAGACGGCGGTTTCTATTGCAATTTTCAATAAAAGCAGACGAGGTGGCCGAGTGGTTAAGGCGATGGACTGCTAATCCATTGTGCTCTGCACGCGTGGGTTCGAATCCCATCTTCGTCGGTGGCAAGTTTTTATGAATTAGTAAGCGCAGCATAAAAACATAAGCGATAGTATGTTACCAATTCCTGTGCTCCACCAAAGATCTTTAGAATGTACACAAGGGCAGAGGTCCGTAGGCCACAGCTACAGCTTGAATAAATAGTGCAAGAGGACAGATAGCAGTTTTCTCAGTACTTCTGTGCTTTTCTTCTGTCAGTTTCAGCACAGAAGCTGGTGTTAGCTGCTCTTTATCCGAGTACACTTTATCCATTGTCTGAAGTCTGGCACGTGAAAAGGCAGTTCAAACGGCAGAGTATTTGCTATGGATCCAAGAGAAATGCCCAGATGTTGTCCATGAGAAGGAGCAGAAACACTAGGAACACAAAACAAAACACTCAATGCAAAGGTCCACCTGTAAAGGTCCATTTTTAGTAAATGCTATAAGTTTTGATGAGGATCGCGTTAGTTCCAAACAACTGTCTTGAACACGAGAAGAACACGGGCATCCAAATGAAGTCTCGGGAAATTAGCATCCACTGCCAGTGGCTAACAACAGTTCCTGGTCTTTGTTGTTTCCAATTCTTTTTTGAAGATAGAACAAGGAGTACCCAGTAAACACCCAACATTACTGTAACAGCAGTCGCATACAGGTGAAACAGACGTACTCAAAAGGAATAGTTTTGGACAACATGCAGAACCTCTGCAGTCAACTTAGGAGATCTAAGGAGTAGAGGTAAGATCGGACCTAAAAAATCCAGCCCGACCCGACCCGACCCGCGGGCATTAAAACCCGACCAATTAACTTGATTTGCAGGCCCGAGCCCGAAGCAAACCCGAAATTTCATGCGGACCTGCGGAGGGGAAGATTATTAAGAGGGCGTCGTTCACGTGCGCAGAGCATGCGCTGGCTCTGGCTCATGCTCTGCGCACGAATGTAACTGTTTATTTATTTTAAAAAAGTCAGTGAGAGAGAAGCCCGGCCCGACCCGAAGCAATGGGCTCGGGCTCGGGCTTAAGATCTTACCTCTACTAAGGAGATGCCTTCAGACTCACAGAAACCTTCAAGGAGAGGGGGATTAGCTCAAATGGTAGAGCGCTCGCTTAGCATGCGAGAGGTAGCGGGATCGATGCCCGCATCCTCCAGTCAAGATTTAGTGGTTGAATCTTTCACTGGAGATCAAAATGTCTCTGGTTCAAAGCCAGATGCCCCTTGTGGCTTTCCAGAAACGACCTTTGTTTCTCTTGAAAAAGATTTCACATTTGACAGGCCTCAAACTGCCCAATAAACCGTATGGAAAAAACGCACCTGAATTTGCCTCTTTGCTTGAGTCAGACGTGGCAACAGTGCAACATCCCCTCACCTTCGATAGCTCAGTTGGTAGAGCGGAGGACTGTAGATTTCATATCCCACCTCCTCCTCGCTGCAGCATCTGTGTTGCTGCTCTTCAGCCGGTCTTGCAGTCATTCGTGTGCACCTTTGCTCAAGGCTCTGATGTGACTGGACCAAGAATTATAAGGGCCATAAAAGTCGGCTGAAGGGACGTTCTCTGTTGAATGGTAGAGATGACACGCGCGAGGCTCAGGTTTTATTCCCAGCCAGCGCAGCACCTTCCTTAATACTGTGGTCGTTCGTTAAGGCTCGTTTTATTTGCTTGCTTTGGCTAAATGCATATAAATAGGACTAGATGTCAGAAGTGGGATTCGAACCCACGCCTCCAGGGGAGACTGCGACCTGAACGCAGCGCCTTGGACCGCTCGGCCATCCTGACGCCCTCTGGCTCCTCACGGGACACTGTCCATGTCACAGCACGACAAAATCATCACAGATTTGCCAGAAAATGAGGAACGTGGACATTGTATCGCCAACCGAACATGTGAATGGCCATTTCAGGCTAATGTCAAATTGAAAAACTGTCACTGTGTCTGGGGGTATAGCTCAGTGGTAGAGCATTTGACTGCAGATCAAGAGGTCTCTGGTTCAACTCCAGATGCCCCCTGTGGCTTTCCTGAAACAACCATTGTGTTTCTTGAAAAAGACTACAGTGTTCACATTTGTCAGGCCTCAGACTGCCCAATCAACCTTCCTCATCCTCTCAAGACGTTAAATAGCATTTAGAGTCCAAACTCACCTGAAAGAGGACAGATAGCAGTTTTCTCAGTACTTCTGTGCTTTTCTTCTGTCAGTTTCAGCACAGAAGCTGGTGTTAGCTGCTCTTTATCCGGAGACCTCTTGATCTGCAGTCAAATGCTCTACCACTGAGCTATACCCCAGCCACGAAGTTTGTCAATTTGGCATTGGACTGAAATGGTCAATCACATGTCAAGTTATTATAGATTATTACAAAACAAAAAATAACTTTTATAGTCCAAACTCACCTGAATTTCCCTCCCGCTTGAGTCAGACGTGGCAACAGTGCACTGTCCCGTCACCTTCGATAGCTCAGTTGGTAGAGCGGAGGACTGTAGATTACAAAGCTGACATCCTTAGGTCGCTGGTTCAAATCCGGCTCGAAGGACGTGCTTTTACTGGTTTCGACTGAAATAGCACTGCAGCGGGCATATGGATAATTCCTTTGGGGTGGTAATGTAAGACCCTGTGAGACGGCGGTTTCTATTGCAATTTTCAATAAAAGCAGACGAGGTGGCCGAGTGGTTAAGGCGATGGACTGCTAATCCATTGTGCTCTGCACGCGTGGGTTCGAATCCCATCTTCGCCGGTGGCAAGTTTTTATGAATTAGTAAGCGCAGCATAAAAACATAAGCGATAGTATGTTACCAATTCCTGTGCTCCACCAAAGATCTTTAGAATGTACACAAGGGCAGAGGTCCGTAGGCCACAGCTACAGCTTGAATAAATAGTGCAAGAGGACAGATAGCAGTTTTCTCAGTACTTCTGTGCTTTTCTTCTGTCAGTTTCAGCACAGAAGCTGGTGTTAGCTGCTCTTTATCCGAGTACACTTTATCCATTGTCTGAAGTCTGGCACGAGAAAAGGCAGTTCAAACGGCAGAGTATTTGCTATGGATCCAAGAGAAATGCCCAGATGTTGTCCATGAGAAGGAGCAGAAACACTAGGAACACAAAACAAAACACTCAATGCAAAGGTCCACCTGTAAAGGTCCATTTTTAGTAAATGCTATAAGTTTTGATGAGGATCGCGTTAGTTCCAAACAACTGTCTTGAACACGAGAAGAACACGGGCATCCAAATGAAGTCTCGAAATTAGCATCCACTGCCAGTGGCTAACAACAGTTCCTGGTCTTTGTTGTTTCCAATTCTTTTTTGAAGATAGAACAAGGAGTACCCAGTAAACACCCAACATTACTGTAACAGCAGTCGCATACAGGTGAAACAGACGTACTCAAAAGGAATAGTTTTGGACAACATGCAGAACCTCTGCAGTCAACTTAGGAGATCTAAGGAGTAGAGGTAAGATCGGACCTAAAAAATCCAGCCCGACCCGACCCGACCCGCGGGCATTAAAACCCGACCCAACCCGAGCCCGACCAATTAACTTGATTTGCAGGCCCGAGCCTGAAGCAAACCCGAAATTTCATGCGGACCTGCGGAGGGGAAGATTATTAAGAGGGCGTCGTTCACGTGCGCAGAGCATGCGCTGGCTCTGGCTCATGCTCTGCGCACGAATGTAACTGTTTATTTATTTTAAAAAAGTCAGTGAGAGAGAAGCCCGGCCCGACCCGAAGCAATGGGCTCGGGCTCGGGCTTAAGATCTTACCTCTACTAAGGAGATGCCTTCAGACTCACAGAAACCTTCAAGGAGAGGGGGATTAGCTCAAATGGTAGAGCGCTCGCTTAGCATGCGAGAGGTAGCGGGATCGATGCCCGCATCCTCCAGTCAAGATTTAGTGGTTGAATCTTTCACTGGAGATCAAAATGTCTCTGGTTCAAAGCCAGATGCCCCTTGTGGCTTTCCAGAAATGACCTTTGTTTCTCTTGAAAAAGATTTCACATTTGACAGGCCTCAAACTGCCCAATAAACCGTATGGAAAAAACGCACCTGAATTTGCCTCTTTGCTTGAGTCAGACGTGGCAACAGTGCAACATCCCCTCACCTTCGATAGCTCAGTTGGTAGAGCGGAGGACTGTAGATTTCATATCCCACCTCCTCCTCGCTGCAGCATCTGTGTTGCTGCTCTTCAGCCGGTCTTGCAGTCATTCGTGTGCACCTTTGCTCAAGGCTCTGATGTGACTGGACCAAGAATTATAAGGGCCATAAAAGTCGGCTGAAGGGACGTTCTCTGTTGAATGGTAGAGATGTCGCATGACACGCGCGAGGCTCAGGTTTTATTCCCAGCCAGCGCAGCACCTTCCTTAATACTGTGGTCGTTCGTTAAGGCTCGTTTTATTTGCTTGCTTTGGCTAAATGCATATAAATAGGACTAGATGTCAGAAGTGGGATTCGAACCCACGCCTCCAGGGGAGACTGCGACCTGAACGCAGCGCCTTGGACCGCTCGGCCATCCTGACGCCCTCTGGCTCCTCACGGGACACTGTCCATGTCACAGCACGACAAAATCATCACAGATTTGCCAGAAAATGAGGAACGTGGACATTGTATCGCCAACCGAACATGTGAATGGCCATTTCAGGCTAATGTCAAATTGAAAAACTGTCACTGTGTCTGGGGTTATAGCTCAGTGGTAGAGCATTTGACTGCAGATCAAGAGGTCTCTGGTTCAACTCCAGATGCCCCTGTGGCTTTCCTGAAACAACCATTGTGTTTCTTGAAAAAGACTACAGTGTTCACATTTGTCAGGCCTCAGACTGCCCAATCAACCTTCCTCATCCTCTCAAGACGTTAAATAGCATTTAGAGTCCAAACTCACCTGAAAGAGGACAGATAGCAGTTTTCTCAGTACTTCTGTGCTTTTCTTCTGTCAGTTTCAGCACAGAAGCTGGTGTTAGCTGCTCTTTATCCGGAGACCTCTTGATCTGCAGTCAAATGCTCTACCACTGAGCTATACCCCCAGCCACGAAGTTTGTCAATTTGGCATTGGACTGAAATGGTCAATCACATGTCCAGTTATTACAGATTATTACAACACAACAAATAACATTTAGAGTCCAAACTCACCTGAATTTCCCTCCCCGCTTGAGTCAGACGTGGCAACAGTGCACTGTCCGGTCACCTTCGATAGCTCAGTTGGTAGAGCGGAGGACTGTAGATTACGAAGCTGACATCCTTAGGTCGCTGGTTCAAATCCGGCTCGAAGGACGTGCTTTTACTGGTTTCGGACTGAAATAGCACTGCAGCGGGCATATGGATAATTCCTTTGGGGTGGTAATGTAAG
Organism: Odontamblyopus lacepedii; assembly: GCA_034769755.1. Taxonomy (NCBI): domain Eukaryota; kingdom Metazoa; phylum Chordata; class Actinopteri; order Gobiiformes; family Gobiidae; genus Odontamblyopus; species Odontamblyopus lacepedii. The sequence goes on from CM068358.1 coordinate 38,226,284, forward strand.
ACCCTGTGAGACGGCGGTTTCTATTGCAATTTTCAATAAAAGCAGACGAGGTGGCCGAGTGGTTAAGGCGATGGACTGTTGGCAAGACGATGGCAAGTTTTTATGAATTAGTAAGCGCAGCATAAAAACATAAGCGATAGTATGTTACCAATTCCTGTGCTCCACCAAAGATCTTTAGAATGTACACAAGGGCAGAGGTCCGTAGGCCACAGCTACAGCTTGAATAAATAGTGCAAGAGGACAGATAGCAGTTTTCTCAGTACTTCTGTGCTTTTCTTCTGTCAGTTTCAGCACAGAAGCTGGTGTTAGCTGCTCTTTATCCGAGTACACTTTATCCATTGTCTGAAGTCTGGCACGTGAAAAAGGCAGTTCAAACGGCAGAGTATTTGCTATGGATCCAAGAGAAATGCCCAGATGTTGTCCATGAGAAGGAGCAGAAACACTAGGAACACAAAACAAAACACTCAATGCAAAGGTCCACCTGTAAAGGTCCATTTTTAGTAAATGCTATAAGTTTTGATGAGGATCGCGTTAGTTCCAAACAACTGTCTTGAACACGAGAAGAACACGGGCATCCAAATGAAGTCTCGGGAAATTAGCATCCACTGCCAGTGGCTAACAACAGTTCCTGGTCTTTGTTGTTTCCAATTCTTTTTTGAAGATAGAACAAGGAGTACCCAGTAAACACCCAACATTACTGTAACAGCAGTCGCATACAGGTGAAACAGACGTACTCAAAAGGAATAGTTTTGGACAACATGCAGAACCTCTGCAGTCAACTTAGGAGATCTAAGGAGTAGAGGTAAGATCGGACCTAAAAAATCCAGCCCGACCCGACCCGACCCGCGGGCATTAAAACCCGACCCAACCCGAGCCCGACCAATTAACTTGATTTGCAGGCCCGAGCCCGAAGCAAACCCGAAATTTCATGCGGACCTGCGGAGGGGAAGATTATTAAGAGGGCGTCGTTCACGTGCGCAGAGCATGCGCTGGCTCTGGCTCATGCTCTGCGCACGAATGTAACTGTTTATTTATTTAAAAAAAGTCAGTGAGAGAGAAGCCCGGCCCGACCCGAAGCAATGGGCTCGGGCTTAAGATCTTACCTCTACTAAGGAGATGCCTTCAGACTCACAGAAACCTTCAAGGAGAGGGGGATTAGCTCAAATGGTAGAGCGCTCGCTTAGCATGCAGTCAAGATTTAGTGGTTGAATCTTTCACTGGATATCAAAATGTCTCTGGTTCAAAGCCAGATGCCCCTTGTGGCTTTCCAGAAACGACCTTTGTTTCTCTTGAAAAAGATTTCACATTTGACAGGCCTCAAACTGCCCAGTAAACTGTATGGAAAAAACGCACCTGAATTTGCCTCTTTGCTTGAGTCAGACGTGGCAACAGTGCAACATCCCCTCACCTTCGATAGCTCAGTTGGTAGAGCGGAGGACTGTAGATTTCATATGCCTCCTCGCTGCAGCATCTGTGTTGCTGCTCTTCAGCCGGTCTTGCAGTCATTCGTGTGCACCTTTGCTCAAGGCTCTGATGTGACTGGACCAAGAATTATAAGGGCCATAAAAGTCGGCTGAAGGGACGTTCTCTGTTGAATGGTAGAGATGTCGCATGACACGCGCGAGGCTCAGGTTTTATTCCCAGCCAGCGCAGCACCTTCCTTAATACTGTGGTCGTTCGTTAAGGCTCGTTTTATTTGCTTGCTTTGGCTAAATGCATATAAATAGGACTAGATGTCAGAAGTGGGATTTGAACCCACGCCTCCAGGGGAGACTGCGACCTGAACGCAGCGCCTTGGACCGCTCGGCCATCCTGACGCCCTCTGGCTCCTCACGGGACACTGTCCATGTCACAGCACGACAAAATCATCACAGATTTGCCAGAAAATGAGGAACGTGGACATTGTATCGCCAACCGAACATGTGAATGGCCATTTCAGGCTAATGTCAAATTGAAAAACTGTCACTGTGTCTGGGGGTATAGCTCAGTGGTAGAGCATTTGACTGCAGATCAAGAGGTCTCTGGTTCAACTCCAGATGCCCCCTGTGGCTTTCCTGAAACAACCATTGTGTTTCTTGAAAAAGACTACAGTGTTCACATTTGTCAGGCCTCAGACTGCCCAATCAACCTTCCTCATCCTCTCAAGACGTTAAATAGCATTTAGAGTCCAAACTCACCTGAAAGAGGACAGATAGCAGTTTTCTCAGTACTTCTGTGCTTTTCTTCTGTCAGTTTCAGCACAGAAGCTGGTGTTAGCTGCTCTTGATCTGCAGTCAAATGCTCTACCACTGAGCTATACCCCCAGCCACGAAGTTTGTCAATTTGGCATTAGACTGAAATGGTCAATCACATGTCCAGTTATTACAGATTATTACAACACAACAAATAACATTTAGAGTCCAAACTCACCTGAATTTCCTCCCCGCTTGAGTCAGACGTGGCAACAGTGCACTGTCCCGTCACCTTCGATAGCTCAGTTGGTAGAGCGGAGGACTGTAGATTACAGCTGACATCCTTAGGTCGCTGGTTCAAATCCGGCTCGAAGGACGTGCTTTTACTGGTTTCGACTGAAATAGCACTGCAGCGGGCATATGGATAATTCCTTTGGGGTGGTAATGTAAGACCCTGTGAGACGGCGGTTTCTATTGCAATTTTCAATAAAAGCAGACGAGGTGGCCGAGTGGTTAAGGCGATGGACTGCTAATCCATTGTGCTCTGCACGCGTGGGTTCGAATCCCATCTTCGTCGGTGGCAAGTTTTTATGAATTAGTAAGCGCAGCATAAAAACATAAGCGATAGTATGTTACCAATTCCTGTGCTCCACCAAAGATCTTTAGAATGTACACAAGGGCAGAGGTCCGTAGGCCACAGCTACAGCTTGAATAAATAGTGCAAGAGGACAGATAGCAGTTTTCTCAGTACTTCTGTGCTTTTCTTCTGTCAGTTTCAGCACAGAAGCTGGTGTTAGCTGCTCTTTATCCGAGTACACTTTATCCATTGTCTGAAGTCTGGCACGTGAAAAAGGCAGTTCAAACGGCAGAGTATTTGCTATGGATCCAAGAGAAATGCCCAGATGTTGTCCATGAGAAGGAGCAGAAACACTAGGAACACAAAACAAAACACTCAATGCAAAGGTCCACCTGTAAAGGTCCATTTTTAGTAAATGCTATAAGTTTTGATGAGGATCGCGTTAGTTCCAAACAACTGTCTTGAACACGAGAAGAACACGGGCATCCAAATGAAGTCTAGCGAAATTAGCATCCACTGCCAGTGGCTAACAACAGTTCCTGGTCTTTGTTGTTTCCAATTCTTTTTTGAAGATAGAACAAGGAGTACCCAGTAAACACCCAACATTACTGTAACAGCAGTCGCATACAGGTGAAACAGACGTACTCAAAAGGAATAGTTTTGGACAACATGCAGAACCTCTGCAGTCAACTTAGGAGATGTAAGGAGACGCCTTCAGACTCACAGAAACCTTCAAGGAGAGGGGGATTAGCTCAAATGGTAGAGCGCTCGCTTAGCATGCGAGAGGTAGCGGGATCGATGCCCGCATCCTCCAGTCAAGATTTAGTGGTTGAATCTTTCACTGGATATCAAAATGTCTCTGGTTCAAAGCCAGATGCCCCTTGTGGCTTTCCAGAAACGACCTTTGTTTCTCTTGAAAAAGATTTCACATTTGACAGGCCTCAAACTGCCCAATAAACCGTATGGAAAGAACGCACCTGAATTTGCCTCTTTGCTTGAGTCAGACGTGGCAACAGTGCAACATCCCCTCACCTTCGATAGCTCAGTTGGTAGAGCGGAGGACTGTAGATTTCATATCCCACCTCCTCCTCGCTGCAGCATCTGTGTTGCTGCTCTTCAGCCGGTCTTGCAGTCATTCGTGTGCACCTTTGCTCAAGGCTCTGATGTGACTGGACCAAGAATTATAAGGGCCATAAAAGTCGGCTGAAGGGACGTTCTCTGTTGAATGGTAGAGATGTCGCATGACACGCCGCGAGGCTCAGGTTTTATTCCCAGCCAGCGCAGCACCTTCCTTAATACTGTGGTCGTTCGTTAAGGCTCGTTTTATTTGCTTGCTTTGGCTAAATGCATATAAATAGGACTAGATGTCAGAAGTGGAATTCGAACCCACGCCTCCAGGGAGACTGCGACCTGAACGCAGCGCCTTGGACCGCTCGGCCATCCTGACGCCCTCTGGCTCCTCACGGGACACTGTCCATGTCACAGCACGACAAAATCATCACAGATTTGCCAGAAAATGAGGAACGTGGACATTGTATCGCCAACCGAACATGTGAATGGCCATTTCAGGCTAATGTCAAATTGAAAAACTGTCACTGTGTCTGGGGTATAGCTCAGTGGTAGAGCATTTGACTGCAGATCAAGAGGTCTCTGGTTCAACTCCAGATGCCCCCTGTGGCTTTCCTGAAACAACCATTGTGTTTCTTGAAAAAGACTACAGTGTTCACATTTGTCAGGCCTCAGACTGCCCAATCAACCTTCCTCATCCTCTCAAGACGTTAAATAGCATTTAGAGTCCAAACTCACCTGAAAGAGGACAGATAGCAGTTTTCTCAGTACTTCTGTGCTTTTCTTCTGTCAGTTTCAGCACAGAAGCTGGTGTTAGCTGCTCTTTATCCGGAGACCTCTTGATCTGCAGTCAAATGCTCTACCACTGAGCTATACCCCAGCCACGAAGTTTGTCAATTTGGCATTGGACTGAAATGGTCAATCACATGTCCAGTTATTACAGATTATTACAACACAACAAATAACATTTAGAGTCCAAACTCACCTGAATTTCCCTCCCGCTTGAGTCAGACGTGGCAACAGTGCACTGTCCCGTCACCTTCGATAGCTCAGTTGGTAGAGCGGAGGACTGTAGATTACGGCTGACATCCTTAGGTCGCTGGTTCAAATCCGGCTCGAAGGACGTGCTTTTACTGGTTTCGACTGAAATAGCACTGCAGCGGGCATATGGATAATTCCTTTGGGGTGGTAATGTAAGACCCTGTGAGACGGCGGTTTCTATTGCAATTTTCAATAAAAGCAGACGAGGTGGCCGAGTGGTTAAGGCGATGGACTGCTAATCCATTGTGCTCTGCACGCGTGGGTTCGAATCCCATCTTCGTCGGTGGCAAGTTTTTATGAATTAGTAAGCGCAGCATAAAAACATAAGCGATAGTATGTTACCAATTCCTGTGCTCCACCAAAGATCTTTAGAATGTACACAAGGGCAGAGGTCCGTAGGCCACAGCTACAGCTTGAATAAATAGTGCAAGAGGACAGATAGCAGTTTTCTCAGTACTTCTGTGCTTTTCTTCTGTCAGTTTCAGCACAGAAGCTGGTGTTAGCTGCTCTTTATCCGAGTACACTTTATCCATTGTCTGAAGTCTGGCACGTGAAAAGGCAGTTCAAACGGCAGAGTATTTGCTATGGATCCAAGAGAAATGCCCAGATGTTGTCCATGAGAAGGAGCAGAAACACTAGGAACACAAAACAAAACACTCAATGCAAAGGTCCACCTGTAAAGGTCCATTTTTAGTAAATGCTATAAGTTTTGATGAGGATCGCGTTAGTTCCAAACAACTGTCTTGAACACGAGAAGAACACGGGCATCCAAATGAAGTCTCGGGAAATTAGCATCCACTGCCAGTGGCTAACAACAGTTCCTGGTCTTTGTTGTTTCCAATTCTTTTTTGAAGATAGAACAAGGAGTACCCAGTAAACACCCAACATTACTGTAACAGCAGTCGCATACAGGTGAAACAGACGTACTCAAAAGGAATAGTTTTGGACAACATGCAGAACCTCTGCAGTCAACTTAGGAGATGTAAGGAGACGCCTTCAGACTCACAGAAACCTTCAAGGAGAGGGGGATTAGCTCAAATGGTAGAGCGCTCGCTTAGCATGCGAGAGGTAGCGGGATCGATGCCCGCATCCTCCAGTCAAGATTTAGTGGTTGAATCTTTCACTGGATATCAAAATGTCTCTGGTTCAAAGCCAGATGCCCCTTGTGGCTTTCCAGAAACACATTTCACATTTGACAGGCCTCAAACTGCCCAATAAACCGTATGGAAAAAACGCACCTGAATTTGCCTCTTTGCTTGAGTCAGACGTGGCAACAGTGCAACATCCCCTCACCTTCGATAGCTCAGTTGGTAGAGCGGAGGACTGTAGATTTCATATGCCACCTCCTCCTCGCTGCAGCATCTGTGTTGCTGCTCTTCAGCCGGTCTTGCAGTCATTCGTGTGCACCTTTGCTCAAGGCTCTGATGTGACTGGACCAAGAATTATAAGGGCCATAAAAGTCGGCTGAAGGGACGTTCTCTGTTGAATGGTAGAGATGTCGCATGACACGCGCGAGGCTCAGGTTTTATTCCCAGCCAGCGCAGCACCTTCCTTAATACTGTGGTCGTTCGTTAAGGCTCGTTTTATTTGCTTGCTTTGGCTAAATGCATATAAATAGGACTAGATGTCAGAAGTGGGATTTGAACCCACGCCTCCAGGGGAGACTGCGACCTGAACGCAGCGCCTTGGACCGCTCGGCCATCCTGACGCCCTCTGGCTCCTCACGGGACACTGTCCATGTCACAGCACGACAAAATCATCACAGATTTGCCAGAAAATGAGGAACGTGGACATTGTATCGCCAACCGAACATGTGAATGGCCATTTCAGGCTAATGTCAAATTGAAAAACTGTCACTGTGTCTGGGGGTATAGCTCAGTGGTAGAGCATTTGACTGCAGATCAAGAGGTCTCTGGTTCAACTCCAGATGCCCCTGTGGCTTTCCTGAAACAACCATTGTGTTTCTTGAAAAAGACTACAGTGTTCACATTTGTCAGGCCTCAGACTGCCCAATCAACCTTCCTCATCCTCTCAAGACGTTAAATAGCATTTAGAGTCCAAACTCACCTGAAAGAGGACAGATAGCAGTTTTCTCAGTACTTCTGTGCTTTTCTTCTGTCAGTTTCAGCACAGAAGCTGGTGTTAGCTGCTCTTTATCCGGAGACCTCTTGATCTGCAGTCAAATGCTCTACCACTGAGCTATACCCCAGCCACGAAGTTTGTCAATTTGGCATTGGACTGAAATGGTCAATCACATGTCCAGTTATTACAGATTATTACAACACAACAAATAACATTTAGAGTCCAAACTCACCTGAATTTCCCTCCCCGCTTGAGTCAGACGTGGCAACAGTGCACTGTCCGGTCACCTTCGATAGCTCAGTTGGTAGAGCGGAGGACTGTTGATTACGTAGCTGACATCCGTAGGTCGCTGGGTCAAATCCGGGTCGAAGGACGTGCTTTTACTGGTTTCGACTGAAATAGCACTGCAGCGGGCATATGGATAATTCCTTTGGGGTGGTAATGTAAGACCCTGTGAGACGGCGGTTTCTATTGCAATTTTCAATAAAAGCAGACGAGGTGGCCGAGTGGTTAAGGCGATGGACTGCTAATCCATTGTGCTCTGCACGCGTGGGTTCGAATCCCATCTTCGTCGGTGGCAAGTTTTTATGAATTAGTAAGCGCAGCATAAAAACATAAGCGATAGTATGTTACCAATTCCTGTGCTCCACCAAAGATCTTTAGAATGTACACAAAGGCAGAGGTCCGTAGGCCACAGCTACAGCTTGAATAAATAGTGCAAGAGGACAGATAGCAGTTTTCTCAGTACTTCTGTGCTTTTCTTCTGTCAGTTTCAGCACAGAAGCTGGTGTTAGCTGCTCTTTATCTGAGTACACTTTATCCATTGTCTGAAGTCTGGCACGTGAAAAAGGCAGTTCAAACGGCAGAGTATTTGCTATGGATCCAAGAGAAATGCCCAGATGTTGTCCATGAGAAGGAGCAGAAACACTAGGAACACAAAACAAAACACTCAATGCAAAGGTCCACCTGTAAAGGTCCATTTTTAGTAAATGCTATAAGTTTTGATGAGGATCGCGTTAGTTCCAAACAACTGTCTTGAACACGAGAAGAACACGGGCATCCAAATGAAGTCTCGGAAATTAGCATCCACTGCCAGTGGCTAACAACAGTTCCTGGTCTTTGTTGTTTCCAATTCTTTTTTGAAGATAGAACAAGGAGTACCCAGTAAACACCCAACATTACTGTAACAGCAGTCGCATACAGGTGAAACAGACGTACTCAAAAGGAATAGTTTTGGACAACATGCAGAACCTCTGCAGTCAACTTAGGAGATGTAAGGAGACGCCTTCAGACTCACAGAAACCTTCAAGGAGAGGGGGATTAGCTCAAATGGTAGAGCGCTCGCTTAGCATGCGAGAGGTAGCGGGATCGATGCCCGCATCCTCCAGTCAAGATTTAGTGGTTGAATCTTTCACTGGATATCAAAATGTCTCTGGTTCAAAGCCAGATGCCCCTTGTGGCTTTCCAGAAACGACCTTTGTTTCTCTTGAAAAGATTTCACATTTGACAGGCCTCAAACTGCCCAATAAACCGTATGGAAAAAACGCACCTGAATTTGCCTCTTTGCTTGAGTCAGACGTGGCAACAGTGCAACATCCCTCACCTTCGATAGCTCAGTTGGTAGAGCGGAGGACTGTAGATTTCATATCCCACCTCCTCCTCGCTGCAGCATCTGTGTTGCTGCTCTTCAGCCGGTCTTGCAGTCATTCGTGTGCACCTTTGCTCAAGGCTCTGATGTGACTGGACCAAGAATTATAAGGGCCATAAAAGTCGGCTGAAGGGACGTTCTCTGTTGACTGGTAGAGATGTCGCATGACACGCCGCGAGGCTCAGGTTTTATTCCCAGCCAGCGCAGCACCTTCCTTAATACTGTGGTCGTTCGTTAAGGCTCGTTTTATTTGCTTGCTTTGGCTAAATGCATATAAATAGGACTAGATGTCAGAAGTGGGATTTGAACCCACGCCTCCAGGGAGACTGCGACCTGAACGCAGCGCCTTGGACCGCTCGGCCATCCTGACGCCCTCTGGCTCCTCACGGGACACTGTCCATGTCACAGCACGACAAAATCATCACAGATTTGCCAGAAAATGAGGAACGTGGACATTGTATCGCCAACCGAACATGTGAATGGCCATTTCAGGCTAATGTCAAATTGAAAAACTGTCACTGTGTCTGGGGTATAGCTCAGTGGTAGAGCATTTGACTGCAGATCAAGAGGTCTCTGGTTCAACTCCAGATGCCCCTGTGGCTTTCCTGAAACAACCATTGTGTTTCTTGAAAAAGACTACAGTGTTCACATTTGTCAGGCCTCAGACTGCCCAATCAACCTTCCTCATCCTCTCAAGACGTTAAATAGCATTTAGAGTCCAAACTCACCTGAAAGAGGACAGATAGCAGTTTTCTCAGTACTTCTGTGCTTTTCTTCTGTCAGTTTCAGCACAGAAGCTGGTGTTAGCTGCTCTTTATCCGGAGACCTCTTGATCTGCAGTCAAATGCTCTACCACTGAGCTATACCCCAGCCACGAAGTTTGTCAATTTGGCATTGGACTGAAATGGTCAATCACATGTCCAGTTATTACAGATTATTACAACACAACAAATAACATTTAGAGTCCAAACTCACCTGAATTTCCCTCCCGCTTGAGTCAGACGTGGCAACAGTGCACTGTCCCGTCACCTTCGATAGCTCAGTTGGTAGAGCGGAGGACTGTAGATTACTGCTGACATCCTTAGGTCGCTGGTTCAAATCCGGCTCGAAGGACGTGCTTTTACTGGTTTCGACTGAAATAGCACTGCAGCGGGCATATGGATAATTCCTTTGGGGTGGTAATGTAAGACCCTGTGAGACGGCGGTTTCTATTGCAATTTTCAATAAAAGCAGACGAGGTGGCCGAGTGGTTAAGGCGATGGACTGCTAATCCATTGTGCTCTGCACGCGTGGGTTCGAATCCCATCTTCGTCGGTGGCAAGTTTTTATGAATTAGTAAGCGCAGCATAAAAACATAAGCGATAGTATGTTACCAATTCCTGTGCTCCACCAAAGATCTTTAGAATGTACACAAGGGCAGAGGTCCGTAGGCCACAGCTACAGCTTGAATAAATAGTGCAAGAGGACAGATAGCAGTTTTCTCAGTACTTCTGTGCTTTTCTTCTGTCAGTTTCAGCACAGAAGCTGGTGTTAGCTGCTCTTTATCCGAGTACACTTTATCCATTGTCTGAAGTCTGGCACGTGAAAAGGCAGTTCAAACGGCAGAGTATTTGCTATGGATCCAAGAGAAATGCCCAGATGTTGTCCATGAGAAGGAGCAGAAACACTAGGAACACAAAACAAAACACTCAATGCAAAGGTCCACCTGTAAAGGTCCATTTTTAGTAAATGCTATAAGTTTTGATGAGGATCGCGTTAGTTCCAAACAACTGTCTTGAACACGAGAAGAACACGGGCATCCAAATGAAGTCTCGGAAATTAGCATCCACTGCCAGTGGCTAACAACAGTTCCTGGTCTTTGTTGTTTCCAATTCTTTTTTGAAGATAGAACAAGGAGTACCCAGTAAACACCCAACATTACTGTAACAGCAGTCGCATACAGGTGAAACAGACGTACTCAAAAGGAATAGTTTTGGACAACATGCAGAACCTCTGCAGTCAACTTAGGAGATGTAAGGAGACGCCTTCAGACTCACAGAAACCTTCAAGGAGAGGGGGATTAGCTCAAATGGTAGAGCGCTCGCTTAGCATGCGAGAGGTAGCGGGATCGATGCCCGCATCCTCCAGTCAAGATTTAGTGGTTGAATCTTTCACTGGATATCAAAATGTCTCTGGTTCAAAGCCAGATGCCCCTTGTGGCTTTCCAGAAACGACCTTTGTTTCTCTTGAAAAGATTTCACATTTGACAGGCCTCAAACTGCCCAATAAACCGTATGGAAAGAACGCACCTGAATTTGCCTCTTTGCTTGAGTCAGACGTGGCAACAGTGCAACATCCCCTCACCTTCGATAGCTCAGTTGGTAGAGCGGAGGACTGTAGATTTCATATCCCACCTCCTCCTCGCTGCAGCATCTGTGTTGCTGCTCTTCAGCCGGTCTTGCAGTCATTCGTGTGCACCTTTGCTCAAGGCTCTGATGTGACTGGACCAAGAATTATAAGGGCCATAAAAGTCGGCTGAAGGGACGTTCTCTGTTGAATGGTAGAGATGTCGCATGACACGCGCGAGGCTCAGGTTTTATTCCCAGCCAGCGCAGCACCTTCCTTAATACTGTGGTCGTTCGTTAAGGCTCGTTTTATTTGCTTGCTTTGGCTAAATGCATATAAATAGGACTAGATGTCAGAAGTGGGATTTGAACCCACGCCTCCAGGGGAGACTGCGACCTGAACGCAGCGCCTTGGACCGCTCGGCCATCCTGACGCCCTCTGGCTCCTCACGGGACACTGTCCATGTCACAGCACGACAAAATCATCACAGATTTGCCAGAAAATGAGGAACGTGGACATTGTATCGCCAACCGAACATGTGAATGGCCATTTCAGGCTAATGTCAAATTGAAAAACTGTCACTGTGTCTGGGGGTATAGCTCAGTGGTAGAGCATTTGTCTGCAGATAAACAGGTATCGGGTTCAAATACAGATGACCCCAGTGGCTTTCCTGAAACAACCATTGTGTTTCTTGAAAAAGACTACAGTGTTCACATTTGTCAGGCCTCAGACTGCCCAATCAACCTTCCTCATCCTCTCAAGACGTTAAATAGCATTTAGAGTCCAAACTCACCTGAAAGAGGACAGATAGCAGTTTTCTCAGTACTTCTGTGCTTTTCTTCTGTCAGTTTCAGCACAGAAGCTGGTGTTAGCTGCTCTTTATCCGGAGACCTCTTGATCTGCAGTCAAATGCTCTACCACTGAGCTATACCCCCAGCCACGAAGTTTGTCAATTTGGCATTGGACTGAAATGGTCAATCACATGTCCAGTTATTACAGATTATTACAACACAACAAATAACATTTAGAGTCCAAACTCACCTGAATTTCCCTCCCCGCTTGAGTCAGACGTGGCAACAGTGCACTGTCCCGTCACCTTCGATAGCTCAGTTGGTAGAGCGGAGGACTGTAGATTACGAAGCTGACATCCTTAGGTCGCTGGTTCAAATCCGGCTCGAAGGACGTGCTTTTACTGGTTTCGGACTGAAATAGCACTGCAGCGGGCATATGGATAATTCCTTTGGGGTGGTAATGTAAGACCCTGTGAGACGGCGGTTTCTATTGCAATTTTCAATAAAAGCAGACGAGGTGGCCGAGTGGTTAAGGCGATGGACTGCTAATCCATTGTGCTCTGCACCCATCTTCGTCGGTGGCAAGTTTTTATGAATTAGTAAGCGCAGCATAAAAACATAAGCGATAGTATGTTACCAATTCCTGTGCTCCACCAAAGATCTTTAGAATGTACACAAGGGCAGAGGTCCGTAGGCCACAGCTACAGCTTGAATAAATAGTGCAAGAGGACAGATAGCAGTTTTCTCAGTACTTCTGTGCTTTTCTTCTGTCAGTTTCAGCACAGAAGCTGGTGTTAGCTGCTCTTTATCCGAGTACACTTTATCCATTGTCTGAAGTCTGGCACGTGAAAAAGGCAGTTCAAACGGCAGAGTATTTGCTATGGATCCAAGAGAAATGCCCAGATGTTGTCCATGAGAAGGAGCAGAAACACTAGGAACACAAAACAAAACACTCAATGCAAAGGTCCACCTGTAAAGGTCCATTTTTAGTAAATGCTATAAGTTTTGATGAGGATCGCGTTAGTTCCAAACAACTGTCTTGAACACGAGAAGAACACGGGCATCCAAATGAAGTCTCGGGAAATTAGCATCCACTGCCAGTGGCTAACAACAGTTCCTGGTCTTTGTTGTTTCCAATTCTTTTTTGAAGATAGAACAAGGAGTACCCAGTAAACACCCAACATTACTGTAACAGCAGTCGCATACAGGTGAAACAGACGTACTCAAAAGGAATAGTTTTGGACAACATGCAGAACCTCTGCAGTCAACTTAGGAGATGTAAGGAGACGCCTTCAGACTCACAGAAACCTTCAAGGAGAGGGGGATTAGCTCAAATGGTAGAGCGCTCGCTTAGCATGCGAGAGGTAGCGGGATCGATGCCCGCATCCTCCAGTCAAGATTTAGTGGTTGAATCTTTCACTGGATATCAAAATGTCTCTGGTTCAAAGCCAGATGCCCCTTGTGGCTTTCCAGAAACGACCTTTGTTTCTCTTGAAAAGATTTCACATTTGACAGGCCTCAAACTGCCCAATAAACCGTATGGAAAAAACGCACCTGAATTTGCCTCTTTGCTTGAGTCAGACGTGGCAACAGTGCAACATCCCCTCACCTTCGATAGCTCAGTTGGTAGAGCGGAGGACTGTAGATTTCATATCCCACCTCCTCCTCGCTGCAGCATCTGTGTTGCTGCTCTTCAGCCGGTCTTGCAGTCATTCGTGTGCACCTTTGCTCAAGGCTCTGATGTGACTGGACCAAGAATTATAAGGGCCATAAAAGTCGGCTGAAGGGACGTTCTCTGTTGAATGGTAGAGATGTCGCATGACACGCGCGAGGCTCAGGTTTTATTCCCAGCCAGCGCAGCACCTTCCTTAATACTGTGGTCGTTCGTTAAGGCTCGTTTTATTTGCTTGCTTTGGCTAAATGCATATAAATAGGACTAGATGTCAGAAGTGGGATTTGAACCCACGCCTCCAGGGAGACTGCGACCTGAACGCAGCGCCTTGGACCGCTCGGCCATCCTGACGCCCTCTGGCTCCTCACGGGACACTGTCCATGTCACAGCACGACAAAATCATCACAGATTTGCCAGAAAATGAGGAACGTGGACATTGTATCGCCAACCGAACATGTGAATGGCCATTTCAGGCTAATGTCAAATTGAAAAACTGTCACTGTGTCTGGGGGTATAGCTCAGTGGTAGAGCATTTGACTGCAGATCAAGAGGTCTCTGGTTCAACTCCAGATGCCCCCTGTGGCTTTCCTGAAACAACCATTGTGTTTCTTGAAAAAGACTACAGTGTTCACATTTGTCAGGCCTCAGACTGCCCAATCAACCTTCCTCATCCTCTCAAGACGTTAAATAGCATTTAGAGTCCAAACTCACCTGAAAGAGGACAGATAGCAGTTTTCTCAGTACTTCTGTGCTTTTCTTCTGTCAGTTTCAGCACAGAAGCTGGTGTTAGCTGCTCTTTATCCGGAGACCTCTTGATCTGCAGTCAAATGCTCTACCACTGAGCTATACCCCAGCCACGAAGTTTGTCAATTTGGCATTGGACTGAAATGGTCAATCACATGTCCAGATATTACATATTATTACAACACAACAAATAACATTTAGAGTCCAAACACAAAAGAATATCCCTACCCGCTTGAGTCAGACGTGTCAACAGAGCACTGTCCGGTCACCTTAGATAGCTCAGTTGGTAGAGCGGAGGACTGTAGATTACGGCTGACATCCTTAGGTCGCTGGTTCAAATCCGGCTCGAAGGACGTGCTTTTACTGGTTTCGGACTGAAATAGCACTGCAGCGGGCATATGGATAATTCCTTTGGGGTGGTAATGTAAGACCCTGTGAGACGGCGGTTTCTATTGCAATTTTCAATAAAAGCAGACGAGGTGGCCGAGTGGTTAAGGCGATGGACTGCTAATCCATTGTGCTCTGCACGCGTGGGTTCGAATCCCATCTTCGTCGGTGGCAAGTTTTTATGAATTAGTAAGCGCAGCATAAAAACATAAGCGATAGTATGTTACCAATTCCTGTGCTCCACCAAAGATCTTTAGAATGTACACAAGGGCAGAGGTCCGTAGGCCACAGCTACAGCTTGAATAAATAGTGCAAGAGGACAGATAGCAGTTTTCTCAGTACTTCTGTGCTTTTCTTCTGTCAGTTTCAGCACAGAAGCTGGTGTTAGCTGCTCTTTATCCGAGTACACTTTATCCATTGTCTGAAGTCTGGCACGTGAAAAGGCAGTTCAAACGGCAGAGTATTTGCTATGGATCCAAGAGAAATGCCCAGATGTTGTCCATGAGAAGGAGCAGAAACACTAGGAACACAAAACAAAACACTCAATGCAAAGGTCCACCTGTAAAGGTCCATTTTTAGTAAATGCTATAAGTTTTGATGAGGATCGCGTTAGTTCCAAACAACTGTCTTGAACACGAGAAGAACACGGGCATCCAAATGAAGTCTCGGGAAATTAGCATCCACTGCCAGTGGCTAACAACAGTTCCTGGTCTTTGTTGTTTCCAATTCTTTTTTGAAGATAGAACAAGGAGTACCCAGTAAACACCCAACATTACTGTAACAGCAGTCGCATACAGGTGAAACAGACGTACTCAAAAGGAATAGTTTTGGACAACATGCAGAACCTCTGCAGTCAACTTAGGAGATGTAAGGAGACGCCTTCAGACTCACAGAAACCTTCAAGGAGAGGGGGATTAGCTCAAATGGTAGAGCGCTCGCTTAGCATGCGAGAGGTAGCGGGATCGATGCCCGCATCCTCCAGTCAAGATTTAGTGGTTGAATCTTTCACTGGATATCAAAATGTCTCTGGTTCAAAGCCAGATGCCCCTTGTGGCTTTCCAGAAACGACCTTTGTTTCTCTTGAAAAATATTTCACATTTGACAGGCCTCAAACTGCCCAATAAACCGTATGGAAAACGCACCTGAATTTGCCTCTTTGCTTGAGTCAGACGTGGCAACAGTGCAACATCCCCTCACCTTCGATAGCTCAGTTGGTAGAGCGGAGGACTGTAGATTTCATATCCCACCTCCTCCTCGCTGCAGCATCTGTGTTGCTGCTCTTCAGCCGGTCTTGCAGTCATTCGTGTGCACCTTTGCTCAAGACTCTGATGTGACTGGACCAAGAATTATAAGGGCCATAAAAAGTCGGCTGAAGGGACGTTCTCTGTTGAATGGTAGAGAGATGACACAGCGCGAGGCTCAGGTTTTATTCCCAGCCAGCGCAGCACCTTCCTTAATACTGTGGTCGTTCGTTAAGGCTCGTTTTATTTGCTTGCTTTGGCTAAATGCATATAAATAGGACTAGATGTCAGAAGTGGGATTCAACCCACGCCTCCAGGAGACATCGACCTGAACGCAGCGCCTTGGACCGCTCGGCCATCCTGACGCCCTTTGGCTCCTCACGGGACACTGTCCATGTCACAGCACGACAAAATCATCACAGATTTGCCAGAAAATGAGGAACGTGGACATTGTATCGCCAACCGAACATGTGAATGTCAAATTGAAAAACTGTCACTGTGTCTGGGGGTATAGCTCAGTGGTAGAGCATTTGACTGCAGATCAAGAGGTCTCTGGTTCAACTCCAGATGCCCCCTGTGGCTTTCCTGAAACAACCATTGTGTTTCTTGAAAAAGACTACAGTGTTCACATTTGTCAGGCCTCAGACTGCCCAATCAACCTTCCTCATCCTCTCAAGACGTTAAATAGCATTTAGAGTCCAACTCACCTGAAAGAGGACAGATAGCAGTATTCCTCAGTACTTCTGTGCTTTTCTTCTGTCAGTTTCAGCACAGAAGCTGGTGTTAGCTGCTCTTTATCCGGAGACCTCTTGATCTGCAGTCAAATGCTCTACCACTGAGCTATACCACCAGCCAAGAAGTTTGTCAATATGGCATTAGAATGAAATGGTCAATCACATGACCAGTTATTACAGATAATAACAACACAACAAATAACATTTAGAGTCCAAACTCACATGAAATTACCTCCTCGCTTGAGTCAGGCGTGGCAACAGTGCACTGTCCCATCACCTTCGATAGCTCAGTTGGTAGAGCGGAGGACTGTAGATTACGGCTGACATCCTTAGGTCGCTGGTTCAAACTCCGGCTCGAAGGGCGTGCTTTTACTGGTTTCGGACTGAAATAGCACTGCAGCGGGCATATGGATGTAAATTCCATTTTTAGTAAATGCTTTAAGACCCTGATGAGGATCGCGGTTTCTATTGCAATTTTCCAAAGCAGACTGTGGCCGAGTGGTTAAGGCGAGAAGAATCCACGGGCATCTGCAAATGAAGTCTCAAATTAGCATCCCACTGGCAAGTTTTATGAATTAGTAACAACATAAGCGATAATCCTGGTCTTTGTTGTTTCCACCAAGATCTTTTTGAAGATAGAACAAGGGCAGAGTCCAGTAAACAGCTACATTACTGAATAACAGCAGATAGCAGTTTTACAGTTCTTCTGTCAGTTTCAAACAGAAGCGTACTCAAAAGGAATCCATTGTCTGAAGTCTGGACGTGAAAAAAGGCAGAACGGCAGAGCATTGCTATGGATCAACTTAGCCCAGATGTTGTCCATGAGAAGGACGCCTTCAGGAACACAAAACAAAACACTCAATGCAAGGTCCACCGGGGATTAGCTCAAATGCTTTAAGTTTTGATGAGGATCGCGTTAGTTCAAACAACTGTCTTGAGAGGTAGAACACGGGCATCAAATGAAGTCTCAAAATTAGCATCCACTGCCAGTGGCTAACAAGATTCCTGGTCTTTGTTGTTTCCAATTCTTTTTAAGATCAAGGAGTACCCAGTAAACGCAACATTACTGGTTCAACAGCCAGAGGTGAAACCCTTGTAGCTTTCCATGCAAACCTCTGCAGTCAACTTAGGAGATGTAAGGAGACCTTCAGACTCACAGAAACCTTCAAGGAAGATTAGCTCAAATGGTAGAGCGCTGCCATCGAGAGGTAAGCGGGATCATGCCCGCATCCTCCAGTCAAGACCGTATGGAAAAAACGCAGATGCCTTGTGGCTTTTCCAGAAACGACCTCTCTTGAAAAAGATTTCACATTTGACAGGCCTCAAACTGCCCAATAAACCGTATGGAAGCAGAATTTGCCTCTTTGCTTGAGTCAGGCGTGGCAACAGTGCAACATCCCTCACCTTCGATAGCTCAGTTGGTAGAGCCGGAGGACTGTAGATTTCATATCCCACCTCCTCCTCGCTGCAGCATCTGTGTTGCTGCTCTTCAGCCGGTCTTGCAGTCATTCGTGTGCACCTTTGCTCAAGGCTCTGATGTGACTGGACCAAGAATTATAAGGGCCATAAAAGTCGGCTGAAGGGACGTTCTCTGTTGAATGGTAGAGATGTCGCATGACACGCGAGGCTCAGGTTTTATTCCCAGCCAGCGCAGCACCTTCCTTAATACTGTGGTCGTTCGTTAAGGCTCGTTTTATTTGCTTGCTTTGGCTAAATGCATATAAATAGGACTAGATGTCAGAAGTGGGATTTGAACCCACGCCTCCAGGGGAGACTGCGACCTGAACGCAGCGCCTTGGACCGCTCGGCCATCCTGACGCCCTCTGGCTCCTCACGGGACACTGTCCATGTCACAGCACGACAAAATCATCACAGATTTGCCAGAAAATGAGGAACGTGGACATTGTATCGCCAACCGAACATGTGAATGGCCATTTCAGGCTAATGTCAAATTGAAAAACTGTCACTGTGTCTGGGGGTATAGCTCAGTGGTAGAGCATTTGACTGCAGATCAAGAGGTCTCTGGTTCAACTCCAGATGCCCCCTGTGGCTTTCCTGAAACAACCATTGTGTTTCTTGAAAAAGACTACAGTGTTCACATTTGTCAGGCCTCAGACTGCCCAATCAACCTTCCTCATCCTCTCAAGACGTTAAATAGCATTTAGAGTCCAAACTCACCTGAAAGAGGACAGATAGCAGTTTTCTCAGTACTTCTGTGCTTTTCTTCTGTCAGTTTCAGCACAGAAGCTGGTGTTAGCTGCTCTTTATCCGGAGACCTCTTGATCTGCAGTCAAATGCTCTACCACTGAGCTATACCCCCAGCCACGAAGTTTGTCAATTTGGCATTAGACTGAAATGGTCAATCACATGTCCAGTTATTACAGATTATTACAACACAACAAATAACATTTAGAGTCCAAACTCACCTGAATTTCCCTCCCCGCTTGAGTCAGACGTGGCAACAGTGCACTGTCCGGTCACCTTCGATAGCTCAGTTGGTAGAGCGGAGGACTGTAGATTACGAAGCTGACATCCTTAGGTCGCTGGTTCAAATCCGGCTCGAAGGACGTGCTTTTACTGGTTTCGGACTGAAATAGCACTGCAGCGGGCATATGGATAATTCCTTTGGGGTGGTAATGTAAGACCCTGTGAGACGGCGGTTTCTATTGCAATTTTCAATAAAAGCAGACGAGGTGGCCGAGTGGTTAAGGCGATGGACTGCTAATCCATTGTGCTCTGCACGCATGGGTTTGAATCCCATCCTCGTCGGTGGCAAGTTTTTATGAATTAGTAAGCGCAGCATAAAAACATAAGCGATAGTATGTTACCAATTCCTGTGCTCCACCAAAGATCTTTAGAATGTACACAAGGGCAGAGGTCCGTAGGCCACAGCTACAGCTTGAATAAATAGTGCAAGAGGACAGATAGCAGTTTTCTCAGTACTTCTGTGCTTTTCTTCTGTCAGTTTCAGCACAGAAGCTGGTGTTAGCTGCTCTTTATCCGAGTACACTTTATCCATTGTCTGAAGTCTGGCACGTGAAAAAGGCAGTTCAAACGGCAGAGTATTTGCTATGGATCCAAGAGAAATGCCCAGATGTTGTCCATGAGAAGGAGCAGAAACACTAGGAACACAAAACAAAACACTCAATGCAAAGGTCCACCTGTAAAGGTCCATTTTTAGTAAATGCTATAAGTTTTGATGAGGATCGCGTTAGTTCCAAACAACTGTCTTGAACACGAGAAGAACACGGGCATCCAAATGAAGTCTCGGAAATTAGCATCCACTGCCAGTGGCTAACAACAGTTCCTGGTCTTTGTTGTTTCCAATTCTTTTTTGAAGATAGAACAAGGAGTACCCAGTAAACACCCAACATTACTGTAACAGCAGTCGCATACAGGTGAAACAGACGTACTCAAAAGGAATAGTTTTGGACAACATGCAGAACCTCTGCAGTCAACTTAGGAGATGTAAGGAGACGCCTTCAGACTCACAGAAACCTTCAAGGAGAGGGGGATTAGCTCAAATGGTAGAGCGCTCGCTTAGCATGCGAGAGGTAGCGGGATCGATGCCCGCATCCTCCAGTCAAGATTTAGTGGTTGAATCTTTCACTGGATATCAAAATGTCTCTGGTTCAAAGCCAGATGCCCCTTGTGGCTTTCCAGAAACAACCTTTGTTTCTCTTGAAAAAGATTTCACATTTGACAGGCCTCAAACTGCCCAATAAACCGTATGGAAAAAACGCACCTGAATTTGCCTCTTTGCTTGAGTCAGACGTGGCAACAGTGCAACATCCCCTCACCTTCGATAGCTCAGTTGGTAGAGCGGAGGACTGTAGATTTCATATCCCACCTCCTCCTCGCTGCAGCATCTGTGTTGCTGCTCTTCAGCCGGTCTTGCAGTCATTCGTGTGCACCTTTGCTCAAGGCTCTGATGTGACTGGACCAAGAATTATAAGGGCCATAAAAGTCGGCTGAAGGGACGTTCTCTGTTGAATGGTAGAGATGACACGCGCGAGGCTCAGGTTTTATTCCCAGCCAGCGCAGCACCTTCCTTAATACTGTGGTCGTTCGTTAAGGCTCGTTTTATTTGCTTGCTTTGGCTAAATGCATATAAATAGGACTAGATGTCAGAAGTGGGATTCGAACCCACGCCTCCAGGGGAGACTGCGACCTGAACGCAGCGCCTTGGACCGCTCGGCCATCCTGACGCCCTGTGGCTCCTCACGGGACACTGTCCATGTCACAGCACGACAAAATCATCACAGATTTGCCAGAAAATGAGGAACGTGGACATTGTATCGCCAACCGAACATGTGAATGGCCATTTCAGGCTAATGTCAAATTGAAAAACTGTCACTGTGTCTGGGGGTATAGCTCAGTGGTAGAGCATTTGACTGCAGATCAAGAGGTCTCTGGTTCAACTCCAGATGCCCCTGTGGCTTTCCTGAAACAACCATTGTGTTTCTTGAAAAGACTACAGTGTTCACATTTGTCAGGCCTCAGACTGCCCAATCAACCTTCCTCATCCTCTCAAGACGTTAAATAGCATTTAGAGTCCAAACTCACCTGAAAGAGGACAGATAGCAGTATTCTCAGTACTTCTGTGCTTTTCTTCTGTCAGTTTCAGCACAGAAGCTGGTGTTAGCTGCTCTTTACATCTGCAGTCAAATGCTCTACCACTGAGCTATACCCCCAGCCACGAAGTTTGTCAATTTGGCATTAGACTGAAATGGTCAATCACATGTCCAGTTATTACAGATTATTACAACACAACAAATAACATTTAGAGTCCAAACTCACCTGAATTTCCCTCCCCGCTTGAGTCAGACGTGGCAACAGTGCACTGTCCCATCACCATCGATAGCTCAGTTGGTAGAGCGGAGGACTGTAGATTACGAAGCTGACATCCTTAGGTCGCTGGTTCAAATCCGGCTCGAAGGACGTGCTTTTACTGGTTTCGGACTGAAATAGCACTGCAGCGGGCATATGGATGTAAAGGTCCATTTTTAGTAAATGCTTTAAGTTTTGATGAGGATCGCGTTAGTTCCAAACAACTGTCTTGAACACGAGAAGAACACGGGCATCCAAATGAAGTCTCGGGAAATTAGCATCCACTGCCAGTGGCTAACAACAGTTCCTGGTCTTTGTTGTTTCCAATTCTTTTTTGAAGATAGAACAAGGAGTACCCAGTAAACACCCAACATTACTGTAACAGCAGTCGCATACAGGTGAAACAGACGTACTCAAAAGGAATAGTTTTGGACAACATGCAGAACCTCTGCAGTCAACTTAGGAGATGTAAGGAGACGCCTTCAGACTCACAGAAACCTTCAAGGAGCGGGGGATTAGCTCAAATGGTAGAGCGCTCGCTTAGCATGCGAGAGGTAGCGGGATCGATGCCCGCATCCTCCAGTCAAGATTTAGTGGTTGAATCTTTCACTGGAGATCAAAATGTCTCTGGTTTGAAGTCAGATGCCCCTTGTGGCTTTACAGAAACAACCTTTGTTTCTCTTGAAAAAGATTTCACATTTGACAGGCCTCAAACTGCCCAATAAACCGTATGGAAAAAACGCACCTGAATTTGCCTCTTTGCTTGAGTCAGACGTGGCAACAGTGCAACATCCCCTCACCTTCGATAGCTCAGTTGGTAGAGCGGAGGACTGTAGATTTCATATCCCACCTCCTCCTCGCTGCAGCATCTGTGTTGCTGCTCTTCAGCCGGTCTTGCAGTCATTCGTGTGCACCTTTGCTCAAGGCTCCCCGCTTGAGTCAGACGTGGCAACAGTGCACTGTCCCATCAGCTTCGATAGCTCAGTTGGTAGAGCGGAGGACTGTAGATTACGAAGCTGACATCCTTAGGTCGCTGGTTCAAATCCGGCTCGAAGGACGTGCTTTTACTGGTTTCGGACTGAAATAGCACTGCAGCAGGCATATGGATGTAAAGGTCCATTTTTAGTAAATGCTTTAAGTTTTGATGAGGATCGCGTTAGTTCCAAACAACTGTCTTGAACACGAGAAGAACACGGGCATCCAAATGAAGTCTCGGGAAATTAGCATCCACTGCCAGTGGCTAACAACAGTTCCTGGTCTTTGTTGTTTCCAATTCTTTTTTGAAGATAGAACAAGGAGTACCCAGTAAACACCCAACATTACTGTAACAGCAGTCGCATACAGGTGAAACAGACGTACTCAAAAGGAATAGTTTTGGACAACATGCAGAACCTCTGCAGTCAACTTAGGAGATGTAAGGAGACGCCTTCAGACTCACAGAAACCTTCAAGGAGCGGGGGATTAGCTCAAATGGTAGAGCGCTCGCTTAGCATGCGAGAGGTAGCGGGATCGATGCCCGCATCCTCCAGTCAAGATTTAGTGGTTGAATCTTTCACTGGAGATCAAAATGTCTCTGGTTCAAAGCCAGATGCCTTGTGGCTTTCCAGAAACGACCTTTGTTTCTCTTGAAAAAAGATTTCACATTTGACAGGCCTCAAACTGCCCAATAAACCGTATGGAAAAAACGCACCTGATTTTGCCTCTTTGCTTGAGTCAGGCACGTGGCAACAGTGCAACATCCCCTCACCTTGATAGCTCAGTTGGTAGAGCGGAGGACTGTAGATTTCATATCCCACCTCCTCTCCTCGCTGCAGCATCTGTGTTGCTGCTCTTCAGCCGGTCTTGCAGTCATTCGTGTGCACCTTTGCTCAAGGCTCTGATGTGACTGGACCAAGAATTATAAGGGCCATAAAAGTCGGCTGAAGGGACGTTCTCTGTTGAATGGTAGAGATGACACGCGCGAGGCTCAGGTTTTATTCCCAGCCAGCGCAGCACCTTCCTTAATACTGTGGTCGTTCGTTAAGGCTCGTTTTATTTGCTTGCTTTGGCTAAATGCATATAAATAGGACTAGATGTCAGAAGTGGGATTCGAACCCACGCCTCCAGGGGAGACTGCGACCTGAACGCATGGCGCCTTGGACCGCTTCGGCCATCCTGGACGCCCTGTGGCTCCTCACCGGGACACTGTCCATGTCACAGCACGACAAAATCATCAAGCAGATTTGCCAGAAAATGAGGAACGTGGACATTGTATCGCCAACCGAACATGTGAATGGCCATTTCAGGCTAATGTCAAATTGAAAAACTGTCACTGTGTCTGGGGGTATAGCTCAGTGGTAGAGCATTTGACTGCAGATCAAGAGGTCTCTGGTTCAACTCCAGATGCCCCCTGTGGCTTTCCTGAAACAACCATTGTGTTTCTTGAAAAAGACTACAGTGTTCACATTTGTCAGGCCTCAGACTGCCCAATCAACCTTCCTCATCCTCTCAAGACGTTAAATAGCATTTAGAGTCCAAACTCACCTGAAAGAGGACAGATAGCAGTATTCTCAGTACTTCTGTGCTTTTCTTCTGTCAGTTTCAGCACAGAAGCTGGTGTTAGCTGCTCTTTATCCGGAGACCTCTTGATCTGCAGTCAAATGCTCTACCACTGAGCTATACCCACTGCCACTTAGATTGTCAATTTGGCATTAGACTGAAATGGTCAATCACATGTCCAGTTATTACAGATTATTACAACACAACAAATAACATTTAGAGTCCAAACTCACCTGAATTTCCCTCCCCGCTTGAGTCAGACGTGGCAACAGTGCACTGTCCCATCACCTTCGATAGCTCAGTTGGTAGAGCGGAGGACTGTAGATTACAAAGCTGACATCCTTAGGTCGCTGGTTCAAATCCGGCTCGAAGGACGTGCTTTTACTGGTTTCGGACTGAAATAGCACTGCAGCGGGCATATGGATGTAAAGGTCCATTTTTAGTAAATGCTCTAAGTTTTGATGAGGATCGCGTTAGTTCCAAACAACTGTCTTGAACACGAGAAGAACACGGGCATCCAAATGAAGTCTCGGGAAATTAGCATCCACTGCCAGTGGCTAACAACAGTTCCTGGTCTTTGTTGTTTCCAATTCTTTTTTGAAGATAGAACAAGGAGTACCCAGTAAACACCCAACATTACTGTAACAGTAGTCGCATACAGGTGAAACAGACGTACTCAAAAGGAATAGTTTTGGACAACATGCAGAACCTCTGCAGTCAACTTAAGAGATGTAAGGAGACGCCTTCAGACTCACAGAAACCTTCAAGGAGCGGGGGATTAGCTCAAATGGTAGAGCGCTCGCTTAGCATGCGAGAGGTAGCGGGATCGATGCCCGCATCCTCCAGTCAAGATTTAGTGGTTGAATCTTTCACTGGAGATCAAAATGTCTCCGGTTCAAAGCCAGATGCCCCTTGTGGCTTTCCAGAAATGACCTTTGTTTCTCTTGAAAAAGATTTCACATTTGACAGGCCTCAAACTGCCCAATAAACCGTATGGAAAAAACGCACCTGAATTTGCCTCTTTGCTTGAGTCAGACGTGGCAACAGTGCAACATCCCCTCACCTTCGATAGCTCAGTTGGTAGAGCGGAGGACTGTACATTTCATATCCCACCTCCTCCTCGCTGCAGCATCTGTGTTGCTGCTCTTCAGCCGGTCTTGCAGTCATTCGTGTGCACCTTTGCTCAAGGCTCTGATGTGACTGGACCAAGAATTATAAGGGCCATAAAAGTCGGCTGAAGGGACGTTCTCTGTTGAATGGTAGAGATGTCGCATGACACGCGCGAGGCTCAGGTTTTATTCCCAGCCAGCGCAGCACCTTCCTTAATACTGTGGTCGTTCGTTAAGGCTCGTTTTATTTGCTTGCTTTGGCTAAATGCATATAAATAGGACTAGATGTCAGAAGTGGGATTCGAACCCACGCCTCCAGGGGAGACTGCGACCTGAACGCATGGCGCCTTGGACCGCTTCGGCCATCCTGACGCCCTCTGGCTCCTCACGGGACACTGTCCATGTCACAGCACGACAAAATCATCACAGATTTGCCAGAAAATGAGGAACGTGGACATTGTATCGCCAACCGAACATGTGAATGGCCATTTCAGGCTAATGTCAAATTGAAAAACTGTCACTGTGTCTGGGGGTATAGCTCAGTGGTAGAGCATTTGACTGCAGATCAAGAGGTCTCTGGTTCAACTCCAGATGCCCCCTGTGGCTTTCCTGAAACAACCATTGTGTTTCTTGAAAAAGACTACAGTGTTCACATTTGTCAGGCCTCAGACTGCCCAATCAACCTTCCTCATCCTCTCAAGACGTTAAATAGCATTTAGAGTCCAAACTCACCTGAAAGAGGACAGATAGCAGTTTTCTCAGTACTTCTGTGCTTTTCTTCTGTCAGTTTCAGCACAGAAGCTGGTGTTAGCTGCTCTTTATCCGGAGACCTCTTGATCTGCAGTCAAATGCTCTACCACTGAGCTATACCCCCAGCCACGAAGTTTGTCAATTTGGCATTGGACTGAAATGGTCAATCACATGTCCAGTTATTACAGATTATTACAACACAACAAATAACATTTAGAGTCCAAACTCACCTGAATTTCCCTTCCCGCTTGAGTCAGACGTGGCAACAGTGCACTGTCCCGTCACCTTCGATAGCTCAGTTGGTAGAGCGGAGGACTGTAGATTACAAAGCTGACATCCTTAGGTCGCTGGTTCAAATCCGGCTCGAAGGACGTGCTTTTACTGGTTTCGGACTGAAATAGCACTGCAGCGGGCATATGGATAATTCCTTTGGGGTGGTAATGTAAGACCCTGTGAGACGGCGGTTTCTATTGCAATTTTCAACAAAAGCAGACGAGGTGGCCGAGTGGTTAAGGCGATGGACTGCTAATCCATTGTGCTCTGCACGCGTGGGTTCGAATCCCATCCTCGTCGGTGGCAAGTTTTTATGAATTAGTAAGCGCAGCATAAAAACATAAGCGATAGTATGTTACCAATTCCTGTGCTCCACCAAAGATCTTTAGAATGTACACAAGGGCAGAGGTCCGTAGGCCACAGCTACAGCTTGAATAAATTGTGCAAGAGGACAGATAGCAGTTTTCTCAGTACTTCTGTGCTTTTCTTCTGTCAGTTTCAGCACAGAAGCTGGTGTTAGCTGCTCTTTATCCGAGTACACTTTATCCATTGTCTGAAGTCTGGCACGTGAAAAAGGCAGTTCAAACGGCAGAGCATTTGCTATGGATCCAAGAGAAATGCCCAGATGTTGTCCATGAGAAGGAGCAGAAACACTAGGAACACAAAACAAAACACTCAATGCAAAGGTCCACCTGTAAAGGTCCATTTTTAGTAAATGCTCTAAGTTTTGATGAGGATCGCGTTAGTTCCAAACAACTGTCTTGAACACGAGAAGAACACGGGCATCCAAATGAAGTCTCGGGAAATTAGCATCCACTGCCAGTGGCTAACAACAGTTCCTGGTCTTTGTTGTTTCCAATTCTTTTTTGAAGATAGAACAAGGAGTACCCAGTAAACACCCAACATTACTGTAACAGCAGTCGCATACAGGTGAAACAGACGTACTCAAAAGGAATAGTTTTGGACAACATGCAGAACCTCTGCAGTCAACTTAGGAGATGTAAGGAGACGCCTTCAGACTCACAGAAACCTTCAAGGAGCGGGGGATTAGCTCAAATGGTAGAGCGCTCGCTTAGCATGCGAGAGGTAGCGGGATCGATGCCCGCATCCTCCAGTCAAGATTTAGTGGTTGAATCTTTCACTGGAGATCAAAATGTCTCTGGTTCAAAGCCAGATGCCCCTTGTGGCTTTCCAGAAACGACCTTTGTTTCTCTTGAAAAAGATTTCACATTTGACAGGCCTCAAACTGCCCAATAAACCGTATGGAAAAAACGCACCTGAATTTGCCTCTTTGCTTGAGTCAGACGTGGCAACAGTGCAACATCCCCTCACCTTCGATAGCTCAGTTGGTAGAGCGGAGGACTGTAGATTTCATATCCCACCTCCTCCTCGCTGCAGCATCTGTGTTGCTGCTCTTCAGCCGGTCTTGCAGTCATTCGTGTGCACCTTTGCTCAAGGCTCTGATGTGACTGGACCAAGAATTATAAGGGCCAGAAAAGTCGGCTGAAGGGACGTTCTCTGTTGAATGGTAGAGATGTCGCATGACACGCGCGAGGCTCAGGTTTTATTCCCAGCCAGCGCAGCACCTTCCTTAATACTGTGGTCGTTCGTTAAGGCTCGTTTTATTTGCTTGCTTTGGCTAAATGCATATAAATAGGACTAGATGTCAGAAGTGGGATTCGAACCCACGCCTCCAGGGGAGACTGCGACCTGAACGCAGCGCCTTGGACCGCTCGGCCATCCTGACGCCCTCTGGCTCCTCACGGGACACTGTCCATGTCACAGCACGACAAAATCATCACAGATTTGCCAGAAAATGAGGAACGTGGACATTGTATCGCCAACCGAACATGTGAATGGCCATTTCAGGCTAATGTCAAATTGAAAAACTGTCACTGTGTCTGGGGGTATAGCTCAGTGGTAGAGCATTTGACTGCAGATCAAGAGGTCTCTGGTTCAACTCCAGATGCCCCCTGTGGCTTTCCTGAAACAACCATTGTGTTTCTTGAAAAAAGACTACAGTGTTCACATTTGTCAGGCCTCAGACTGCCCAATCAACCTTCCTCATCCTCTCAAGACGTTAAATAGCATTTAGAGTCCAAACTCACCTGAAAGAGGACAGATAGCAGTTTTCTCAGTACTTCTGTGCTTTTCTTCTGTCAGTTTCAGCACAGAAGCTGGTGTTAGCTGCTCTTTATCCGGAGACCTCTTGATCTGCAGTCAAATGCTCTACCACTGAGCTATACCCCCAGCCACGAAGTTTGTCAATTTGGCATTGGACTGAAATGGTCAATCACATGTCCAGTTATTACAGATTATTACAACACAACAAATAACATTTAGAGTCCAAACTCACCTGAATTTCCCTCCCCGCTTGAGTCAGACGTGGCAACAGTGCACTGTCCCGTCACCTTCGATAGCTCAGTTGGTAGAGCGGAGGACTGTAGATTACAAAGCTGACATCCTTAGGTCGCTGGTTCAAATCCGGCTCGAAGGACGTGCTTTTACTGGTTTCGGACTGAAATAGCACTGCAGCGGGCATATGGATAATTCCTTTGGGGTGGTAATGTAAGACCCTGTGAGACGGCGGTTTCTATTGCAATTTTCAACAAAAGCAGACGAGGTGGCCGAGTGGTTAAGGCGATGGACTGCTAATCCATTGTGCTCTGCACGCGTGGGTTCGAATCCCATCCTCGTCGGTGGCAAGTTTTTATGAATTAGTAAGCGCAGCATAAAAACATAAGCGATAGTATGTTACCAATTCCTGTGCTCCACCAAAGATCTTTAGAATGTACACAAGGGCAGAGGTCCGTAGGCCACAGCTACAGCTTGAATAAATTGTGCAAGAGGACAGATAGCAGTTTTCTCAGTTCTTCTGTCAGTTTCAGCACAGAAGCTGGTGTTAGCTGCTCTTTATCCGAGTACACTTTATCCATTGTCTGAAGTCTGGCACGTGAAAAAGGCAGTTCAAACGGCAGAGCATTTGCTATGGATCCAAGAGAAATGCCCAGATGTTGTCCATGAGAAGGAGCAGAAACACTAGGAACACAAAACAAAACACTCAATGCAAAGGTCCACCTGTAAAGGTCCATTTTTAGTAAATGCTTTAAGTTTTGATGAGGATCGCGTTAGTTCCAAACAACTGTCTTGAACACGAGAAGAACACGGGCATCCAAATGAAGTCTCGGGAAATTAGCATCCACTGCCAGTGGCTAACAACAGTTCCTGGTCTTTGTTGTTTCCAATTCTTTTTTAAGATAGAACAAGGAGTACCCAGTAAACACCCAACATTACTGTAACAGCAGTCGCATACAGGTGAAACAGACGTACTCAAAAGGAATAGTTTTGGACAACATGCAGAACCTCTGCAGTCAACTTAGGAGATGTAAGGAGATGCCTTCAGACTCACAGAAACCTTCAAGGAGCCTTCGATGCCCGCATCCTCCAGTCAAGATTTAGTGGTTGAATCTTTCACTGGAGATCAAAATGTCTCTGGTTCAAAGCCAGATGCCCCTTGTGGCTTTCCAGAAACGACCTTTGTTTCTCTTGAAAAAGATTTCACATTTGACAGGCCTCAAACTGCCCAATAAACCGTATGGAAAAAACGCACCTGAATTTGCCTCTTTGCTTGAGTCAGACGTGGCAACAGTGCAACATCCCCTCACCTTCGATAGCTCAGTTGGTAGAGCGGAGGACTGTAGATTTCATATCCCACCTCCTCCTCGCTGCAGCATCTGTGTTGCTGCTCTTCAGCCGGTCTTGCAGTCATTCGTGTGCACCTTTGCTCAAGGCTCTGATGTGACTGGACCAAGAATTATAAGGGCCATAAAAGTCGGCTGAAGGGACGTTCTCTGTTGAATGGTAGAGATGTCGCATGACACGCGCGAGGCTCAGGTTTTATTCCCAGCCAGCGCAGCACCTTCCTTAATACTGTGGTCGTTCGTTAAGGCTCGTTTTATTTGCTTGCTTTGGCTAAATGCATATAAATAGGACTAGATGTCAGAAGTGGGATTTGAACCCACGCCTCCAGGGGAGACTGCGACCTGAACGCAGCGCCTTGGACCGCTCGGCCATCCTGACGCCCTCTGGCTCCTCACGGGACACTGTCCATGTCACAGCACGACAAAATCATCACAGATTTGCCAGAAAATGAGGAACGTGGACATTGTATCGCCAACCGAACATGTGAATGGCCATTTCAGGCTAATGTCAAATTGAAAAACTGTCACTGTGTCTGGGGGTATAGCTCAGTGGTAGAGCATTTGACTGCAGATCAAGAGGTCTCTGGTTCAACTCCAGATGCCCCCTGTGGCTTTCCTGAAACAACCATTGTGTTTCTTGAAAAAGACTACAGTGTTCACATTTGTCAGGCCTCAGACTGCCCAATCAACCTTCCTCATCCTCTCAAGACGTTAAATAGCATTTAGAGTCCAAACTCACCTGAAAGAGGACAGATAGCAGTTTTCTCAGTACTTCTGTGCTTTTCTTCTGTCAGTTTCAGCACAGAAGCTGGTGTTAGCTGCTCTTTATCCGGAGACCTCTTGATCTGCAGTCAAATGCTCTACCACTGAGCTATACCCCAGCCACGAAGTTTGTCAATTTGGCATTGGACTGAAATGGTCAATCACATGTCCAGTTATTACAGATTATTACAACACAACAAATAACATTTAGAGTCCAAACTCACCTGAATTTCCCTCCCGCTTGAGTCAGACGTGGCAACAGTGCACTGTCCCGTCACCTTCGATAGCTCAGTTGGTAGAGCGGAGGACTGTAGATTACAAAGCTGACATCCTTAGGTCGCTGGTTCAAATCCGGCTCGAAGGACGTGCTTTTACTGGTTTCGGACTGAAATAGCACTGCAGCGGGCATATGGATAATTCCTTTGGGGTGGTAATGTAAGACCCTGTGAGACGGCGGTTTCTATTGCAATTTTCAACAAAAGCAGACGAGGTGGCCGAGTGGTTAAGGCGATGGACTGCTAATCCATTGTGCTCTGCACGCGTGGGTTCGAATCCCATCTTCGTCGGTGGCAAGTTTTTATGAATTAGTAAGCGCAGCATAAAAACATAAGCGATAGTATGTTACCAATTCCTGTGCTCCACCAAAGATCTTTAGAATGTACACAAGGGCAGAGGTCCGTAGGCCACAGCTACAGCTTGAATAAATTGTGCAAGAGGACAGATAGCAGTTTTCTCAGTACTTCTGTGCTTTTCTTCTGTCAGTTTCAGCACAGAAGCTGGTGTTAGCTGCTCTTTATCCGAGTACACTTTATCCATTGTCTGAAGTCTGGCACGTGAAAAAGGCAGTTCAAACGGCAGAGCATTTGCTATGGATCCAAGAGAAATGCCCAGATGTTGTCCATGAGAAGGAGCAGAAACACTAGGAACACAAAACAAAACACTCAATGCAAAGGTCCACCTGTAAAGGTCAATTTTTAGTAAATGCTCTAAGTTTTGATGAGGATCGCGTTAGTTCCAAACAACTGTCTTGAACACGAGAAGAACACGGGCATCCAAATGAAGTCTCGGGAAATTAGCATCCACTGCCAGTGGCTAACAACAGTTCCTGGTCTTTGTTGTTTCCAATTCTTTTTTGAAGATAGAACAAGGAGTACCCAGTAAACACCCAACATTACTGTAACAGTAGTCGCATACAGGTGAAACAGACGTACTCAAAAGGAATAGTTTTGGACAACATGCAGAACCTCTGCAGTCAACTTAGGAGATGTAAGGAGACGCCTTCAGACTCACAGAAACCTTCAAGGAGAGGGGGATTAGCTCAAATGGTAGAGCGCTCGCTTAGCATGCGAGAGGTAGCGTGTTCGATGCCCGCATCCTCCAGTCAAGATTTAGTGGTTGAATCTTTCACTGGAGATCAAAATGTCTCTGGTTCAAAGCCAGATGCCCCTTGTGGCTTTCCAGAAACGACCTTTGTTTCTCTTGAAAAAGATTTCACATTTGACAGGCCTCAAACTGCCCAATAAACCGTATGGAAAAAACGCACCTGAATTTGCCTCTTTGCTTGAGTCAGACGTGGCAACAGTGCAACATCCCCTCACCTTCGATAGCTCAGTTGGTAGAGCGGAGGACTGTAGATTTCATATCCCACCTCCTCCTCGCTGCAGCATCTGTGTTGCTGCTCTTCAGCCGGTCTTGCAGTCATTCGTGTGCACCTTTGCTCAAGGCTCTGATGTGACTGGACCAAGAATTATAAGGGCCAGAAAAGTCGGCTGAAGGGACGTTCTCTGTTGAATGGTAGAGATGTCGCATGACACGCGCGAGGCTCAGGTTTTATTCCCAGCCAGCGCAGCACCTTCCTTAATACTGTGGTCGTTCGTTAAGGCTCGTTTTATTTGCTTGCTTTGGCTAAATGCATATAAATAGAACTAGATGTCAGAAGTGGGATTCGAACCCACGCCTCCAGGGGAGACTGCGACCTGAACGCAGCGCCTTGGACCGCTCGGCCATCCTGACGCCCTCTGGCTCCTCACGGGACACTGTCCATGTCACAGCACGACAAAATCATCACAGATTTGCCAGAAAATGAGGAACGTGGACATTGTATCGCCAACCGAACATGTGAATGGCCATTTCAGGCTAATGTCAAATTGAAAAACTGTCACTGTGTCTGGGGGTATAGCTCAGTGGTAGAGCATTTGACTGCAGATCAAGAGGTCTCTGGTTCAACTCCAGATGCCCCCTGTGGCTTTCCTGAAACAACCATTGTGTTTCTTGAAAAAGACTACAGTGTTCACATTTGTCAGGCCTCAGACTGCCCAATCAACCTTCCTCATCCTCTCAAGACGTTAAATAGCATTTAGAGTCCAAACTCACCTGAAAGAGGACAGATAGCAGTTTTCTCAGTACTTCTGTGCTTTTCTTCTGTCAGTTTCAGCACAGAAGCTGGTGTTAGCTGCTCTTTATCCGGAGACCTCTTGATCTGCAGTCAAATGCTCTACCACTGAGCTATACCCCAGCCACAGTTTGTCAATTTGGCATTGGACTGAAATGGTCAATCACATGTCCAGTTATTACAGATTATTACAACACAACAAATAACATTTAGAGTCCAAACTCACCTGAATTTCCTCCCCGCTTGAGTCAGGCGTGGCAACAGTGCACTGTCCCGTCACCTTCGATAGCTCAGTTGGTAGAGCGGAGGACTGTAGATTACAAAGCTGACATCCTTAGGTCGCTGGTTCAAATCGGCTCGAAGGACGTGCTTTTACTGGTTTCGGACTGAAATAGCACTGCAGCGGCATATGGATAATTCCTTTGGGGTGGTAATGTAAGACCCTGTGAGAGGCGGTTTCTTGCAATTTTCAACAAAAGCAGGCGAGGTGGCGAGTGGTTAAGGCGATGGACTGCTAATCCATTGTGTCTGCACGTCATCGCAGAGCATGCGCTGGCTCTAGCTCATGCTCTCTTACGAATGTAACTGTTTATTTATTTTAAAAAGTCAGTGAGAGAGAAGCCGGCCCGACCGAAGCAATGGGCTCGGCTCGGGCTTAAGATCTTACCTCTACTAAGGAGATGCCTTCAGACTCACAGGAATCTTCAAGGAGAGGGGGATTAGCTCAAATGGTAGAGCGCTCGCTTAGCATGTGAGAGGTAGCAGGATCGATGCCCGCATCCTCCAGTCAAGCTTTAGTGGTTGAATCTTTCACTGGAGATCAAAATGTCTCTGGTTCAAAGCCAGATGCCCCTTGTGGCTTTCCAGAAATGACCTTTGTTTCTCTTGAAAAGATCTCACATTTGGACAGGCCTCAAACTGCCCAATAAACCGTATGGAAACGCACCTGAATTTGCCTCTCTGCTTGAGTCAGACGTGGCAACAGTGCAACATCCCCTCACCTTCGATAGTGGAGTTGGTAGAGCGGAGGACTGTAGATTTCATATCCCACCTCCTTCCTCGCTGCAGAATCTGTGTTGCTGCTCTTCAGCCGGTCTTGCAGTCATTCGCGTGCACCTTTGCTCAAGGCTCTGATGTGAATTGACCAAGAATTATAAGGGCCAGAAAAGTCGGCTGAAGGGACGTTCTCTGTTGAAGGGTCGAGATGTCGCATGACACGCGAGGCTCAGGTTTTATTCCCAGCCAGCGCGAGCACCTTCCTTAATACTGTGGTCGTTCGTTAAGGCTCGTTTTATTTGCTTGCTTTGGCTAAATGCATATAAATAGGACTAGATGTCAGAAGTGGGATTCAACCCACGCCTCCAGGGAGACTGCGATCTGAGCATGGCGCCTTGGACCGCTCGGCCATCCTGACGCCCTTTGGCTCCTCACGGGACACTGTCCATGTCACAGCACGACAAAATCATCACAGATTTGCCAGAAAATGAGGAACGTGGACATTGTATCGCCAACCGAACATGTGAATGGCCATTTCAGGCTAATGTCAAATTGAAAAACTGTCACTGTGTCTGGGGTTATAGCTCAGTGGTAGAGCATTTGACTGCAGATCAAGAGGTCTCTGGTTCAACTCCAGATGCCCCCTGTGGCTTTCCTGAAACAACCATTGTGTTTCTTGAAAAAGACTACAGTGTTCACATTTGTCAGGCCTCAGACTGCCCAATCAACCTTCCTCATCCTCTCAAGACGTTAAATAGCATTTAGAGTCCAAACTCACCTGAAAGAGGACAGATAGCAGTTTTCTCAGTACTTCTGTGCTTTTCTTCTGTCAGTTTCAGCACAGAAGCTGGTGTTAGCTGCTCTTTATCCGGAGACCTCTTGATCTGCAGTCAAATGCTCTACCACTGAGCTATACCCCCAGCCACGAAGTTTGTCAATTTGGCATTAGACTGAAATGGTCAATCACATGTCCAGTTATTACAGATTATTACAACACAACAAATAACATTTAGAGTCCAAACTCACCTGAATTTCCCTCCCCGCTTGAGTCAGACGTGGCAACAGTGCACTGTCCCATCACCTTTGATAGCTCAGTTGGTAGAGCGGAGGACTGTAGATTACGAAGCTGACATCCTTAGGTCGCTGGTTCAAATCCGGCTCGAAGGACGTGCTTTTACTGGTTTCGGACTGAAATAGCACTGCAGCGGGCATATGGATGTAAAGGTCCATTTTTAGTAAATGCTTTAAGTTTTGATGAGGATCGCGTTAGTTCCAAACAACTGTCTTGAACACGAGAAGAACACGGGCATCCAAATGAAGTCTCGGGAAATTAGCATCCACTGCCAGTGGCTAACAACAGTTCCTGGTCTTTGTTGTTTCCAATTCTTTTTTGAAGATAGAACAAGGAGTACCCAGTAAACACCCAACATTACTGTAACAGCAGTCGCATACAGGTGAAACAGACGTACTCAAAAGGAATAGTTTTGGACAACATGCAGAACCTCTGCAGTCAACTTAGGAGATGTAAGGAGATGCCTTCAGACTCACAGAAACCTTCAAGGAGAGGGGATTAGCTCAAATGGTAGAGCGCTAGCTTAGCATGCGAGAGGTAGCGGGATCGATGCCCGCATCCTCCAGTCAAGATTTAGTGGTTGAATCTTTCACTGGAGATCAAAATGTCTCTGGTTCAAAGCCAGATGCCCCTTGTGGCTTTCCAGAAACGACCTTTGTTTCTCTTGAAAAAGATTTCACATTTGACAGGCCTCAAACTGCCCAATAAACCGTATGGAAAAAACGCACCTGAATTTGCCTCTTTGCTTGAGTCAGACGTGGCAACAGTGCAACATCCCCTCACCTTCGATAGCTCAGTTGGTAGAGCGGAGGACTGTAGATTTCATATCCCACCTCCTCCTCGCTGCAGCATCTGTGTTGCTGCTCTTCAGCCGGTCTTGCAGTCATTCGTGTGCACCTTTGCTCAAGGCTCTGATGTGACTGGACCAAGAATTATAAGGGCCATAAAAGTCAGCTGAAGGGACGTTCTCTGTTGAATGGGAGAGATGTCGCATGACACACGCGAGGCTCAGGTTTTATTCCCAGCCAGCGCAGCACCTTCCTTAATACTGTGGTCGTTCGTTAAGGCTCGTTTTATTTGCTTGCTTTGGCTAAATGCATATAAATAGGACTAGATGTCAGAAGTGGAATTCGAACCCACGCCTCCAGGGAGACTGCGACCTGAACGCAGCGCCTTGGACCGCTCGGCCATCCTGACGCCCTCTGGCTCCTCACGGGACACTGTCCATGTCACAGCACGACAAAATCATCACAGATTTGCCAGAAAATGAGGAACGTGGACATTGTATCGCCAACCGAACATGTGAATGGCCATTTCAGGCTAATGTCAAATTGAAAAACTGTCACTGTGTCTGGGGTATAGCTCAGTGGTAGAGCATTTGACTGCAGATCAAGAGGTCTCTGGTTCAACTCCAGATGCCCCCTGTGGCTTTCCTGAAACAACCATTGTGTTTCTTGAAAAAGACTACAGTGTTCACATTTGTCAGGCCTCAGACTGCCCAATCAACCTTCCTCATCCTCTCAAGACGTTAAATAGCATTTAGAGTCCAAACTCACCTGAAAGAGGACAGATAGCAGTTTTCTCAGTACTTCTGTGCTTTTCTTCTGTCAGTTTCAGCACAGAAGCTGGTGTTAGCTGCTCTTTATCCGGAGACCTCTTGATCTGCAGTCAAATGCTCTACCACAGAGCTATACACCCAGCCACGAAGAATGACAATATGCCATTAGACTGAAATGGTCAATCACATGTCCAGATATAACAGATTATTACAACACAACAAAAAAAATTTAGAGACCAAACTAACCTGAATTTCCCTCCCGCTTGAGTCAGGCGTGGCAACAGTGCACTGTCCCGTCACCTTCGATAGCTCAGTTGGTAGAGCGGAGGACTGTAGATTACAAAGCTGACATCCTTAGGTCGCTGGTTCAAATCCGGCTCGAAGGACGTGCTTTTACTGGTTTCGGACTGAAATAGCACTGCAGCGGGCATATGGATAATTCCTTTGGGGTGGTAATGTAAGACCCTGTGAGACGGCGGTTTCTATTGCAATTTTCAACAAAAGCAGACGAGGTGGCCGAGTGGTTAAGGCGATGGACTGCTAATCCATTGTGCTCTGCACGCGTGGGTTCGAATCCCATCTTCGTCGGTGGCAAGTTTTTATGAATTAGTAAGCGCAGCATAAAAACATAAGCGATAGTATGTTACCAATTCCTGTGCTCCACCAAAGATCTTTAGAATGTACACAAGGGCAGAGGTCCGTAGGCCACAGCTACAGCTTGAATAAATAGTGCAAGAGGACAGATAGCAGTTTTCTCAGTACTTCTGTGCTTTTCTTCTGTCAGTTTCAGCACAGAAGCTGGTGTTAGCTGCTCTTTATCCGAGTACACTTTATCCATTGTCTGAAGTCTGGCACGTGAAAAAGGCAGTTCAAACGGCAGAGCATTTGCTATGGATCCAAGAGAAATGCCCAGATGTTGTCCATGAGAAGGAGCAGAAACACTAGGAACACAAAACAAAACACTCAATGCAAAGGTCCACCTGTAAAGGTCCATTTTTAGTAAATGCTATAAGTTTTGATGAGGATCGCGTTAGTTCCAAACAACTGTCTTGAACACGAGAAGAACACGGGCATCCAAATGAAGTCTCGAAATTAGCATCCACTGCCAGTGGCTAACAACAGTTCCTGGTCTTTGTTGTTTCCAATTCTTTTTTGAAGATAGAACAAGGAGTACCCAGTAAACACCCAACATTACTGTAACAGTAGTCGCATACAGGTGAAACAGACGTACTCAAAAGGAATAGTTTTGGACAACATGCAGAACCTCTGCAGTCAACTTAGGAGATGTAAGGAGACGCCTTCAGACTCACAGAAACCTTCAAGGAGCGGGGGATTAGCTCAAATGGTAGAGCGCTGCAGCATCCGAGAGGTAGCGTGTTCGATGCCCGCATCCTCCAGTCAAGATTTAGTGGTTGAATCTTTCACTGGAGATCAAAATGTCTCTGGTTCAAAGCCAGATGCCCCTTGTGGCTTTCCAGAAACAGCCTTTGTTTCTCTTGAAAAGATTTCACATTTGACAGGCCTCAAACTGCCCAATAAACCGTATGGAAAGCAGCACCTGAATTTGCCTCTTTGCTTGAGTCAGGCGTGGCAACAGTGCAACATCCCCTCACCCGATAGCTCAGTTGGTAGAGCGGAGGACTGTAGATTTCATATCCCACCTCCTCCTCGCTGCAGCATCTGTGTTGCTGCTCTTCAGCAGTCTTGCAGTCATTCGTGTGCACTCTTTGCTCAAGGCTCTGATGTGACTGGACCAAGAATTATAAGGGCCAGAAAAAGTCGGCTGAAGGGGCGTTCTCTGTTGAATGGTAGAGATGTCGCATGACACGCGCGAGGCTCAGGTTTTA
Organism: Odontamblyopus lacepedii; assembly: GCA_034769755.1. Lineage (NCBI taxonomy): Eukaryota > Metazoa > Chordata > Actinopteri > Gobiiformes > Gobiidae > Odontamblyopus > Odontamblyopus lacepedii. Next base: position 38,264,593 of record CM068358.1, read on the forward strand.
TTCCCAGCCAGCGCCTTGCACTTCCCTAATACTGTGGTCGTTCGTTAAGGCTCGTTTTATTTGCTTGCTTTGGCTAAATGCATATAAATAGGACTAGATGTCAGAAGTGGGATTCGAACCCACGCCTCCAGGGAGACTGGCGACCTGAAGCAGCGCCTTGGACCGCTCGGCCATCCTGACGCCCTCTGGCTCCTCACGGGACACTGTCCATGTCACAGCACGACAAAATCATCACAGATTTGCCAGAAAATGAGAGCGTGGACATTGTATCGCCAACCGAACATGTGAATGGCCATTTCAGGCTAATGTCAAATTGAAAAACTGTCACTGTGTCTGGGGTATAGCTCAGTGGTAGAGCATTTGACTGCAGATCAAGGAGGTCTCTGGTTCAACTCCAGATGCCCCTGTGGCCTTCCTGAAACAACCATTGTGTTTCTTGAAAAAGACTACAGTGTTCACATTTGTCAGGCCTCAGACTGCCCAATCAACCTTCCTCATCCTCTCAAGACGTTAAATAGCATTTAGAGTCCAAACTCACCTGAAAGAGGACAGATAGCAGTTTTCTCAGTACTTCTGTGCTTTTCTTCTGTCAGTTTCAGCACAGAAGCTGGTGTTAGCTGCTCTTTATCCGGAGACCTCTTGATCTGCAGTCAAATGCTCTACCACTGAGCTATACCCCCAGCCACGAAGTTTGTCAATTTGGCATTAGACTGAAATGGTCAATCACATGTCCAGTTATTACAGATTATTACAACACAACAAATAACATTTAGAGTCCAAACTCACCTGAATTTCCCTCCCCGCTTGAGTCAGACGTGGCAACAGTGCACTGTCGTCTCACCTTCGATAGCTCAGTTGGGTAGGCGGAGGACTGTAGATTACAAAGCTGACATCCTTAGGTCATCGGGTGCTGGAATTAGTAGCGCAGCATAAAAACATAGCGATAGTATGTTACCAATTCTGTGCTGGTTCAAGGCGAAGGGCGTGCTTTTACTGGTTTCGGACTGAAATATGGCACTGCAGCGGGAAACACTATGGTCCACCTGTAAAGGTCCATTTTTAGTAAATGCTTTAAGTTTTGATGAGGATCGCGTTAGTTCCAAACAACTGTCTTGAACACGAGAAGAACACGGGCATCCAAATGAAGTCTCGGGAAATTAGCATCCACTGCCAGTGGCTAACAACAGTTCCTGGTCTTTGTTGTTTCCAATTCTTTTTTGAAGATAGAACAAGGAGTACCCAGTAAACACCCAACATTACTGTAACAGCAGTCGCATACAGGTGAAACAGACGTACTCAAAAGGAATAGTTTTGGACAACATGCAGAACCTCTGCAGTCAACTTAGGAGATGTAAGGAGACGCCTTCAGACTCACAGAAACCTTCAAGGAGAGGGGGATTAGCTCAAATGGTAGAGCGCTTGCTTAGCATGCGAGAGGTAGCGGGATCGATGCCCGCATCCTCCAGTCAAGATTTAGTGGTTGAATCTTTCACTGGATATCAAAATGTCTCTGGTTCAAAGCCAGATGCCCCTTGTGGCTTTCCAGTAAAGACCTTTGTTTCTCTTGAAAAAGATTTCAGATTTGACAGGCCTCTAACTGCCCAATAAACCGTATGGAAAAAAACGCACCTGAATTTGCCTCTTTGCTTGAGTCAGACGTGGCAACAGTGCAACATCCCCTCACCTTCGATAGCTCAGTTGGTAGAGCGGAGGACTGTAGATTTCATATCCCACCTCCTCCTCGCTGCAGCATCTGTGTTGCTGCTCTTCAGCCGGTCTTGCAGTCATTCGTGTGCACCTTTGCTCAAGGCTCTGATGTGACTGGACCAAGAATTATAAGGGCCATAAAAGTCGGCTGAAGGGACGTTCTCTGTTGAATGGTAGAGATGTCGCATGACACGCGCGAGGCTCAGGTTTTATTCCCAGCCAGCGCAGCACCTTCCTTAATACTGTGGTCGTTCGTTAAGGCTCGTTTTATTTGCTTGCTTTGGCTAAATGCATATAAATAGGACTAGATGTCAGAAGTGGGATTCGAACCCACGCCTCCAGGGAGACTGCGACCTGAACGCATGGCGCCTTGGACCGCTCGGCCATCCTGACGCCCTCTGGCTCCTCACGGGACACTGTCCATGTCACAGCACGACAAAATCATCACAGATTTGCCAGAAAATGAGGAACGTGGACATTGTATCGCCAACCGAACATGTGAATGGCCATTTCAGGCTAATGTCAAATTGAAAAACTGTCACTGTGTCTGGGGTTATAGCTCAGTGGTAGAGCATTTGACTGCAGATCAAGAGGTCTCTGGTTCAACTCCAGATGCCCCCTGTGGCTTTCCTGAAACAACCATTGTGTTTCTTGAAAAAGACTACAGTGTTCACATTTGTCAGGCCTCAGACTGCCCAATCAACCTTCCTCATCCTCTCAAGACGTTAAATAGCATTTAGAGTCCAAACTCACCTGAAAGAGGACAGATAGCAGTTTTCTCAGTACTTCTGTGCTTTTCTTCTGTCAGTTTCAGCACAGAAGCTGGTGTTAGCTGCTCTTTATCCGGAGACCTCTTGATCTGCAGTCAAATGCTCTACCACTGAGCTATACCCCAGCCACGAAGTTTGTCAATTTGGCATTGGACTGAAATGGTCAATCACATGTCCAGTTATTACAGATTATTACAACACAACAAATAACATTTAGAGTCCAAACTCACCTGAATTTCCCTCCCGCTTGAGTCAGGCGTGGCAACAGTGCACTGTCCCGTCACCTTCGATAGCTCAGTTGGTAGAGCGGAGGACTGTAGATTACAAAGCTGACATCCTTAGGTCGCTGGTTCAAATCCGGCTCGAAGGACGTGCTTTTACTGGTTTCGGACTGAAATAGCACTGCAGCGGGCATATGGATAATTCCTTTGGGGTGGTAATGTAAGACCCTGTGAGACGGCGGTTTCTATTGCAATTTTCAATAAAAGCAGACGAGGTGGCCGAGTGGTTAAGGCGATGGACTGCTAATCCATTGTGCTCTGCACGCGTGGGTTCGAATCCCATCTTCGTCGGTGGCAAGTTTTATGAATTAGTAAGCGCAGCATAAAAACATAAGCGATAGTATGTTACCAATTCCTGTGCTCCACCAAAGATCTTTAGAATGTACACAAGGGCAGAGGTCCGTAGGCCACAGCTACAGCTTGAATAAATAGTGCAAGAGGACAGATAGCAGTTTTCTCAGTACTTCTGTGCTTTTCTTCTGTCAGTTTCAGCACAGAAGCTGGTGTTAGCTGCTCTTTATCCGAGTACACTTTATCCATTGTCTGAAGTCTGGAACGTAAAAAGGCAGTTCAAACGGCAGAGTATTTGCTATGGATCCAAGAGAAATGCCCAGATGTTGTCCATGAGAAGGAGCAGAAACACTAGGAACACAAAACAAAACACTCAATGCAAAGGTCCACCTGTAAAGGTCCATTTTTAGTAAATGCTATAAGTTTTGATGAGGATCGCGTTAGTTCCAAACAACTGTCTTGAACACGAGAAGAACACGGGCATCCAAATGAAGTCTCTTGAAATTAGCATCCACTGCCAGTGGCTAACAACAGTTCCTGGTCTTTGTTGTTTCCAATTCTTTTTTGAAGATAGAACAAGGAGTACCCAGTAAACACCCAACATTACTGTAACAGCAGTCGCATACAGGTGAAACAGACGTACTCAAAAGGAATAGTTTTGGACAACATGCAGAACCTCTGCAGTCAACTTAGGAGATGTAAGGAGACGCCTTCAGACTCACAGAAACCTTCAAGGAGAGGGGGATTAGCTCAAATGGTAGAGCGCTTGCTTAGCATGCGAGAGGTAGCGGGATCGATGCCCGCATCCTCCAGTCAAGATTTAGTGGTTGAATCTTTCACTGGATATCAAAATGTCTCTGGTTCAAAGCCAGATGCCCCTTGTGGCTTTCCAGAAACGACCTTTGTTTCTCTTGAAAAAGATTTCACATTTGACAGGCCTCAAACTGCCCAATAAACCGTATGGAAAAAACGCACCTGAATTTGCCTCTTTGCTTGAGTCAGACGTGGCAACAGTGCAACATCCCCTCACCTTCGATAGCTCAGTTGGTAGAGCGGAGGACTGTAGATTTCATATCCCACCTCCTCCTCGCTGCAGCATCTGTGTTGCTGCTCTTCAGCCGGTCTTGCAGTCATTCGTGTGCACCTTTGCTCAAGGCTCTGATGTGACTGGACCAAGAATTATAAGGGCCATAAAAGTCGGCTGAAGGGACGTTCTCTGTTGAATGGTAGAGATGTCGCATGACACGCGCGAGGCTCAGGTTTTATTCCCAGCCAGCGCAGCACCTTCCTTAATACTGTGGTCGTTCGTTAAGGCTCGTTTTATTTGCTTGCTTTGGCTAAATGCATATAAATAGGACTAGATGTCAGAAGTGGGATTCGAACCCACGCCTCCAGGGGAGACTGCGACCTGAACGCATGGCGCCTTGGACCGCTCGGCCATCCTGACGCCCTCTGGCTCCTCACGGGACACTGTCCATGTCACAGCACGACAAAATCATCACAGATTTGCCAGAAAATGAGGAACGTGGACATTGTATCGCCAACCGAACATGTGAATGGCCATTTCAGGCTAATGTCAAATTGAAAAACTGTCACTGTGTCTGGGGTTATAGCTCAGTGGTAGAGCATTTGACTGCAGATCAAGAGGTCTCTGGTTCAACTCCAGATGCCCCCTGTGGCTTTCCTGAAACAACCATTGTGTTTCTTGAAAAAGACTACAGTGTTCACATTTGTCAGGCCTCAGACTGCCCAATCAACCTTCCTCATCCTCTCAAGACGTTAAATAGCATTTAGAGTCCAAACTCACCTGAAAGAGGACAGATAGCAGTTTTCTCAGTACTTCTGTGCTTTTCTTCTGTCAGTTTCAGCACAGAAGCTGGTGTTAGCTGCTCTTTATCCGGAGACCTCTTGATCTGCAGTCAAATGCTCTACCACTGAGCTATACCCCCAGCCACGAAGTTTGTCAATTTGGCATTGGACTGAAATGGTCAATCACATGTCCAGTTATTACAGATTATTACAACACAACAAATAACACCTGAATTTCCCTCCCCGCTTGACTCAGACGTGGCAACAGTGCACTGTCCCGTCACCTTCGATAGCTCAGTTGGTAGAGCGGAGGACTGTAGATTACGAAGCTGACATCCTTAGGTCGCTGGTTCAAATCCGGCTCGAAGGACGTGCTTTTACTGGTTTCGGACTGAAATAGCACTGCAGCGGGCATATGGATAATTCCTTTGGGGTGGTAATGTAAGACCCTGTGAGACGGCGGTTTCTATTGCAATTTTCAATAAAAGCAGACGAGGTGGCCGAGTGGTTAAGGCGATGGACTGCTAATCCATTGTGCTCTGCACGCGTGGGTTCGAATCCCATCTTCGTCGGTGGCAAGTTTTTATGAATTAGTAAGCGCAGCATAAAAACATAAGCGATAGTATGTTACCAATTCCTGTGCTCCACCAAAGATCTTTAGAATGTACACAAGGGCAGAGGTCCGTAGGCCACAGCTACAGCTTGAATAAATAGTGCAAGAGGACAGATAGCAGTTTTCTCAGTACTTCTGTGCTTTTCTTCTGTCAGTTTCAGCACAGAAGCTGGTGTTAGCTGCTCTTTATCCGAGTACACTTTATCCATTGTCTGAAGTCTGGCACGTGAAAAAGGCAGTTCAAACGGCAGAGTATTTGCTATGGATCCAAGAGAAATGCCCAGATGTTGTCCATGAGAAGGAGCAGAAACACTAGGAACACAAAACAAAACACTCAATGCAAAGGTCCACCTGTAAAGGTCCATTTTTAGTAAATGCTATAAGTTTTGATGAGGATCGCGTTAGTTCCAAACAACTGTCTTGAACACGAGAAGAACACGGGCATCCAAATGAAGTCTCGGAAATTAGCATCCACTGCCAGTGGCTAACAACAGTTCCTGGTCTTTGTTGTTTCCAATTCTTTTTTGAAGATAGAACAAGGAGTACCCAGTAAACACCCAACATTACTGTAACAGCAGTCGCATACAGGTGAAACAGACGTACTCAAAAGGAATAGTTTTGGACAACATGCAGAACCTCTGCAGTCAACTTAGGAGATGTAAGGAGACGCCTTCAGACTCACAGAAACCTTCAAGGAGAGGGGGATTAGCTCAAATGGTAGAGCGCTTGCTTAGCATGCGAGAGGTAGTGGGATCGATGCCTGCATCCTCCAGTCAAGATTTAGTGGTTGAATCTTTCACTGGATATCAAAATGTCTCTGGTTCAAAGCCAGATGCCCCTTGTGGCTTTCCAGAAACGACCTTTGTTTCTCTTGAAAAAGATTTCACATTTGACAGGCCTCAAACTGCCCAATAAACCGTATGGAAAAAACGCACCTGAATTTGCCTCTTTGCTTGAGTCAGACGTGGCAACAGTGCAACATCCCCTCACCTTCGATAGCTCAGTTGGTAGAGCGGAGGACTGTAGATTTCATATCCCACCTCCTCCTCGCTGCAGCATCTGTGTTGCTGCTCTTCAGCCGGTCTTGCAGTCATTCGTGTGCACCTTTGCTCAAGGCTCTGATGTGACTGGACCAAGAATTATAAGGGCCATAAAAGTCGGCTGAAGGGACGTTCTCTGTTGAATGGTAGAGATGTCGCATGACACGCGCGAGGCTCAGGTTTTATTCCCAGCCAGCGCAGCACCTTCCTTAATACTGTGGTCGTTCGTTAAGGCTCGTTTTATTTGCTTGCTTTGGCTAAATGCATATAAATAGGACTAGATGTCAGAAGTGGGATTCGAACCCACGCCTCCAGGGGAGACTGCGACCTGAACGCAGCGCCTTGGACCGCTCGGCCATCCTGACGCCCTCTGGCTCCTCACGGGACACTGTCCATGTCACAGCACGACAAAATCATCACAGATTTGCCAGAAAATGAGGAACGTGGACATTGTATCGCCAACCGAACATGTGAATGGCCATTTCAGGCTAATGTCAAATTGAAAAACTGTCACTGTGTCTGGGGGTATAGCTCAGTGGTAGAGCATTTGACTGCAGATCAAGAGGTCTCTGGTTCAACTCCAGATGCCCCCTGTGGCTTTCCTGAAACAACCATTGTGTTTCTTGAAAAAGACTACAGTGTTCACATTTGTCAGGCCTCAGACTGCCCAATCAACCTTCCTCATCCTCTCAAGACGTTAAATAGCATTTAGAGTCCAAACTCACCTGAAAGAGGACAGATAGCAGTTTTCTCAGTACTTCTGTGCTTTTCTTCTGTCAGTTTCAGCACAGAAGCTGGTGTTAGCTGCTCTTTATCCGGAGACCTCTTGATCTGCAGTCAAATGCTCTACCACTGAGCTATACCCCCAGCCACGAAGTTTGTCAATTTGGCATTGGACTGAAATGGTCAATCACATGTCCAGTTATTACAGATTATTACAACACAACAAATAACATTTAGAGTCCAAACTCACCTGAATTTCCCTCCCGCTTGAGTCAGGCGTGGCAACAGTGCACTGTCCCGTCACCTTCGATAGCTCAGTTGGTAGAGCGGAGGACTGTAGATTACAAAGCTGACATCCTTAGGTCGCTGGTTCAAATCCGGCTCGAAGGCCGTGCTTTTACTGGTTTCGGACTGAAATAGCACTGCAGCGGGCATATGGATAATTCCTTTGGGGTGGTAATGTAAGACCCTGTGAGACGGCGGTTTCTATTGCAATTTTCAATAAAAGCAGACGAGGTGGCCGAGTGGTTAAGGCGATGGACTGCTAATCCATTGTGCTCTGCACGCGTGGGTTCGAATCCCATCTTCGTCGGTGGCAAGTTTTTATGAATTAGTAAGCGCAGCATAAAAACATAAGCGATAGTATGTTACCAATTCCTGTGCTCCACCAAAGATCTTTAGAATGTACACAAGGGCAGAGGTCCGTAGGCCACAGCTACAGCTTGAATAAATAGTGCAAGAGGACAGATAGCAGTTTTCTCAGTACTTCTGTGCTTTTCTTCTGTCAGTTTCAGCACAGAAGCTGGTGTTAGCTGCTCTTTATCCGAGTACACTTTATCCATTGTCTGAAGTCTGGCACGTGAAAAAGGCAGTTCAAACGGCAGAGTATTTGCTATGGATCCAAGAGAAATGCCCAGATGTTGTCCATGAGAAGGAGCAGAAACACTAGGAACACAAAACAAAACACTCAATGCAAAGGTCCACCTGTAAAGGTCCATTTTTAGTAAATGCTATAAGTTTTGATGAGGATCGCGTTAGTTCCAAACAACTGTCTTGAACACGAGAAGAACACGGGCATCCAAATGAAGTCTCGGGAAATTAGCATCCACTGCCAGTGGCTAACAACAGTTCCTGGTCTTTGTTGTTTCCAATTCTTTTTTGAAGATAGAACAAGGAGTACCCAGTAAACACCCAACATTACTGTAACAGCAGTCGCATACAGGTGAAACAGACGTACTCAAAAGGAATAGTTTTGGACAACATGCAGAACCTCTGCAGTCAACTTAGGAGATGTAAGGAGACGCCTTCAGACTCACAGAAACCTTCAAGGAGAGGGGGATTAGCTCAAATGGTAGAGCGCTTGCTTAGCATGCGAGAGGTAGCGGGATCGATGCCCGCATCCTCCAGTCAAGATTTAGTGGTTGAATCTTTCACTGGATATCAAAATGTCTCTGGTTCAAAGCCAGATGCCCCTTGTGGCTTTCCAGAAACACATTTCACATTTGACAGGCCTCAAACTGCCCAATAAACCGTATGGAAAAAACGCACCTGAATTTGCCTCTTTGCTTGAGTCAGACGTGGCAACAGTGCAACATCCCCTCACCTTCGATAGCTCAGTTGGTAGAGCGGAGGACTGTAGATTTCATATCCCACCTCCTCCTCGCTGCAGCATCTGTGTTGCTGCTCTTCAGCCGGTCTTGCAGTCATTCGTGTGCACCTTTGCTCAAGGCTCTGATGTGACTGGACCAAGAATTATAAGGGCCATAAAAGTCGGCTGAAGGGACGTTCTCTGTTGAATGGTAGAGATGTCGCATGACACGCGCGAGGCTCAGGTTTTATTCCCAGCCAGCGCAGCACCTTCCTTAATACTGTGGTCGTTCGTTAAGGCTCGTTTTATTTGCTTGCTTTGGCTAAATGCATATAAATAGGACTAGATGTCAGAAGTGGGATTCGAACCCACGCCTCCAGGTTATACTGCGACCTGAACGCAGCGCCTTGGACCGCTCGGCCATCCTGACGCCCTCTGGCTCCTCACGGGACACTGTCCATGTCACAGCACGACAAAATCATCACAGATTTGCCAGAAAATGAGGAACGTGGACATTGTATCGCCAACCGAACATGTGAATGGCCATTTCAGGCTAATGTCAAATTGAAAAACTGTCACTGTGTCTGGGGGTATAGCTCAGTGGTAGAGCATTTGACTGCAGATCAAGAGGTCTCTGGTTCAACTCCAGATGCCCCCTGTGGCTTTCCTGAAACAACCATTGTGTTTCTTGAAAAAGACTACAGTGTTCACATTTGTCAGGCCTCAGACTGCCCAATCAACCTTCCTCATCCTCTCAAGACGTTAAATAGCATTTAGAGTCCAAACTCACCTGAAAGAGGACAGATAGCAGTTTTCTCAGTACTTCTGTGCTTTTCTTCTGTCAGTTTCAGCACAGAAGCTGGTGTTAGCTGCTCTTTATCCGGAGACCTCTTGATCTGCAGTCAAATGCTCTACCACTGAGCTATACCCCAGCCACGAAGTTTGTCAATTTGGCATTGGACTGAAATGGTCAATCACATGTCCAGTTATTACAGATTATTACAACACAACAAATAACATTTAGAGTCCAAACTCACCTGAATTTCCCTCCCCGCTTGAGTCAGACGTGGCAACAGTGCACTGTCCCGTCACCTTCGATAGCTCAGTTGGTAGAGCGGAGGACTGTAGATTACGAAGCTGACATCCTTAGGTCGCTGGTTCAAATCCGGCTCGAAGGACGTGCTTTTACTGGTTTCGGACTGAAATAGCACTGCAGCGGGCATATGGATAATTCCTTTGGGGTGGTAATGTAAGACCCTGTGAGACGGCGGTTTCTATTGCAATTTTCAATAAAAGCAGACGAGGTGGCCGAGTGGTTAAGGCGATGGACTGCTAATCCATTGTGCTCTGCACGCGTGGGTTCGAATCCCATCTTCGTCGGTGGCAAGTTTTTATGAATTAGTAAGCGCAGCATAAAAACATAAGCGATAGTATGTTACCAATTCCTGTGCTCCACCAAAGATCTTTAGAATGTACACAAGGGCAGAGGTCCGTAGGCCACAGCTACAGCTTGAATAAATAGTGCAAGAGGACAGATAGCAGTTTTCTCAGTACTTCTGTGCTTTTCTTCTGTCAGTTTCAGCACAGAAGCTGGTGTTAGCTGCTCTTTATCCGAGTACACTTTATCCATTGTCTGAAGTCTGGCACGTGAAAAGGCAGTTCAAACGGCAGAGTATTTGCTATGGATCCAAGAGAAATGCCCAGATGTTGTCCATGAGAAGGAGCAGAAACACTAGGAACACAAAACAAAACACTCAATGCAAAGGTCCACCTGTAAAGGTCCATTTTTAGTAAATGCTATAAGTTTTGATGAGGATCGCGTTAGTTCCAAACAACTGTCTTGAACACGAGAAGAACACGGGCATCCAAATGAAGTCTCGGGAAATTAGCATCCACTGCCAGTGGCTAACAACAGTTCCTGGTCTTTGTTGTTTCCAATTCTTTTTTGAAGATAGAACAAGGAGTACCCAGTAAACACCCAACATTACTGTAACAGCAGTCGCATACAGGTGAAACAGACGTACTCAAAAGGAATAGTTTTGGACAACATGCAGAACCTCTGCAGTCAACTTAGGAGATGTAAGGAGACGCCTTCAGACTCACAGAAACCTTCAAGGAGAGGGGGATTAGCTCAAATGGTAGAGCGCTTGCTTAGCATGCGAGAGGTAGTGGGATCGATGCCTGCATCCTCCAGTCAAGATTTAGTGGTTGAATCTTTCACTGGATATCAAAATGTCTCTGGTTCAAAGCCAGATGCCCCTTGTGGCTTTCCAGAAACACATTTCACATTTGACAGGCCTCAAACTTCCCAATAAACCGTATGGAAAAAACGCACCTGAATTTGCCTCTTTGCTTGAGTCAGACGTGGCAACAGTGCAACATCCCCTCACCTTCGATAGCTCAGTTGGTAGAGCGGAGGACTGTAGATTTCATATCCCACCTCCTCCTCGCTGCAGCATCTGTGTTGCTGCTCTTCAGCCGGTCTTGCAGTCATTTGTGTGCACCTTTGCTCAAGGCTCTGATGTGACTGGACCAAGAATTATAAGGGCCATAAAAGTCGGCTGAAGGGACGTTCTCTGTTGAATGGTAGAGATGTCGCATGACACGCGCGAGGCTCAGGTTTTATTCCCAGCCAGCGCAGCACCTTCCTTAATACTGTGGTCGTTCGTTAAGGCTCGTTTTATTTGCTTGCTTTGGCTAAATGCATATAAATAGGACTAGATGTCAGAAGTGGGATTTGAACCCACGCCTCCAGGGAGACTGCGACCTGAACGCATGGCGCCTTGGACCGCTCGGCCATCCTGGACGCCCTCTGGCTCCTCACGGGACACTGTCCATGTCACAGCACGACAAAATCATCACAGATTTGCCAGAAAATGAGGAACGTGGACATTGTATCGCCAACCGAACATGTGAATGGCCATTTCAGGCTAATGTCAAATTGACAAATTGAAAAACTGTCACTGTGTCTGGGGGTATAGCTCAGTGGTAGAGCATTTGACTGCAGATCAAGAGGTCTCTGGTTCAACTCCAGATGCCCCCTGTGGCTTTCCTGAAACAACCATTGTGTTTCTTGAAAAAGACTACAGTGTTCACATTTGTCAGGCCTCAGACTGCCCAATCAACCTTCCTCATCCTCTCAAGACGTTAAATAGCATTTAGAGTCCAAACTCACCTGAAAGAGGACAGATAGCAGTTTTCTCAGTACTTCTGTGCTTTTCTTCTGTCAGTTTCAGCACAGAAGCTGGTGTTAGCTGCTCTTTATCCGGAGACCTCTTGATCTGCAGTCAAATGCTCTACCACTGAGCTATACCCCCAGCCACGAAGTTTGTCAATTTGGCATTGGACTGAAATGGTCAATCACATGTCCAGTTATTACAGATTATTACAACACAACAAATAACATTTAGAGTCCAAACTCACCTGAATTTCCCTCCCCGCTTGACTCAGACGTGGCAACAGTGCACTGTCCGGTCACCTTCGATAGCTCAGTTGGTAGAGCGGAGGACTGTAGATTACGAAGCTGACATCCTTAGGTCGCTGGTTCAAATCCGGCTCGAAGGACGTGCTTTTACTGGTTTCGGACTGAAATAGCACTGCAGCGGGCATATGGATAATTCCTTTGGGGTGGTAATGTAAGACCCTGTGAGACGGCGGTTTCTATTGCAATTTTCAATAAAAGCAGACGAGGTGGCCGAGTGGTTAAGGCGATGGACTGCTAATCCATTGTGCTCTGCACGCGTGGGTTCGAATCCCATCTTCGTCGGTGGCAAGTTTTTATGAATTAGTAAGCGCAGCATAAAAACATAAGCGATAGTATGTTACCAATTCCTGTGCTCCACCAAAGATCTTTAGAATGTACACAAGGGCAGAGGTCCGTAGGCCACAGCTACAGCTTGAATAAATAGTGCAAGAGGACAGATAGCAGTTTTCTCAGTACTTCTGTGCTTTTCTTCTGTCAGTTTCAGCACAGAAGCTGGTGTTAGCTGCTCTTTATCCGAGTACACTTTATCCATTGTCTGAAGTCTGGCACGTGAAAAAGGCAGTTCAAACGGCAGAGTATTTGCTATGGATCCAAGAGAAATGCCCAGATGTTGTCCATGAGAAGGAGCAGAAACACTAGGAACACAAAACAAAACACTCAATGCAAAGGTCCACCTGTAAAGGTCCATTTTTAGTAAATGCTATAAGTTTTGATGAGGATCGCGTTAGTTCCAAACAACTGTCTTGAACACGAGAAGAACACAGGCATCCAAATGAAGTCTCGGGAAATTAGCATCCACTGCCAGTGGCTAACAACAGTTCCTGGTCTTTGTTGTTTCCAATTCTTTTTTGAAGATAGAACAAGGAGTACCCAGTAAACACCCAACATTACTGTAACAGCAGTCGCATACAGGTGAAACAGACGTACTCAAAAGGAATAGTTTTGGACAACATGCAGAACCTCTGCAGTCAACTTAGGAGATCTAAGGAGTAGAGGTAAGATCGGACCTAAAAAATCCAGCCCGATCCGACCCGACCCGCGGGCATTAAAACCCGACCCGACCCGAGCCCGACCAATTAACTTGATTTGCAGGCCCCAGCCCGAAGCAAACCCGAAATTTCATGCGGACCTGCGGAGGGGAAGATTATTAAGAGGGCGTCGTTCACGTGCGCAGAGCATGCGCTGGCTCTGGCTCATGCTCTGCGCACGAATGTAACTGTTTATTTATTTTAAAAAAGTCAGTGAGAGAGAAGCCCGGCCCGACCCGAAGCAATGGGCTCGGGCTTAAGATCTTACCTCTACTAAGGAGACGCCTTCAGACTCACAGAAACCTTCAAGGAGAGGGGGATTAGCTCAAATGGTAGAGTGCTCGCTTAGCATGCGAGAGGTAGCGGGATCGATGCCTGCATCCTCCAGTTACCTTTTAGACGACAACACTCCCTCCAGGGACCTCCCAGTTTTTCTATAATAGAAATCGCTGTCTCACAGGATCTTACATTACCCCCAAAGGAATTATCTATTTGCTCACTGCTTTCACAGTGCTATTTCTGTCCGAAACCAGAAAAAGTATGTCCTTTGAGACAGATTTGAATCAGTGACCTAAGGATATCAGCTTCACCTTCTGCAGTCCTCCATTCTACAAACTGAGCTCTTGAAGGTAAAGGGACAGTGCCACCTGTAAAGGTCCATTTTTAGTAAATATTGAGATCCTGTGAAACCTAAATGGAAACCTCAATTCGAAATTATTATGTCCATGTAAACTTGAAGGAGAATATTTTATGTCCAAACTATTTCATTCAGAACAATTCATTCGGAATTCAAAAGCATCATGTAAACGTGGACAGATCAAGAGGTCTCTGGTTCAACTCCAGATGCCCCCTGTGGCTTTCCTGAAACAACCATTGTGTTTCTTGAAAAAGACTACAGTGTTCACATTTGTCAGGCCTCAGACTGCCCAATCAACCTTCCTCATCCTCTCAAGACGTTAAATAGCATTTAGAGTCCAAACTCACCTGAAAGAGGACAGATAGCAGTTTTCTCAGTACTTCTGTGCTTTTCTTCTGTCAGTTTCAGCACAGAAGCTGGTGTTAGCTGCTCTTTATCCGGAGACCTCTTGATCTGCAGTCAAATGCTCTACCACTGAGCTATACCCCCAGCCACGAAGTTTGTCAATTTGGCATTGGACTGAAATGGTCAATCACATGTCCAGTTATTACAGATTATTACAACACAACAAATAACATTTAGAGTCCAAACTCACCTGAATTTCCCTCCCCGCTTGAGTCAGACGTGGCAACAGTGCACTGTCCCGTCACCTTCGATGGCGGCACCCGACGGTCACTCGACTGTATATGAGGACCAATGATGTCCGCGGGTTGGTCTTTCCCTCGCCAATCAGGCGGGCGGGTTGGTCTTTCCCTGACCACTCAAGCGGTCGCGTTTATTATTTGCCAGCCAATCGCCGAGACGGCATCATTATTTCTAGAGTCAATCAAAATAATCCATTCAATTATTTGACTGGCCAATTACAGCCCGAGCTTCCGTCCTTCCGTATATGTCCCGCCTCCACGGCGCGGGCATTTAAAGTCATGTTGATAGATGGATGCTCTGTCCGAGTGCGGGTCTTCTGCTGTGCTGTGCAGTCTCGTCATCTGTCCGAGTGCGGATCTTCTGTCTTCTGCTGTGCGGTGCGTCGTCTCGTCGTTTTCTATCGAGGTAAGGACTTTCACTGTGCCTATATCACACTTTAGCCGAAGAATAAAATTAACTTCTCTACTCTATTGCCGCTAATGTTGACAGAATACAAAGAGCACACATAGATGACGTCAACTTTAGCAATAGCAGTCAAGTGCCAGTCTAGTTTTGGCGTTAAGTTTGTGGCACAAATAGGCTTTTTTGGACAATTCAATTTTATACAGTTAGTGGAGTATCAATTGTTGGCTTTATAGAATCTTTATGCAGTTGTTTCTAATCAGTAGAGTCATTTTATAGCTTTGTGATGAGTAACAATGCCTTGATATGTCAGTGTATAGTCCAAGTTAAGATGCTGGAGAATTCTAAACTGTGAGGAACCACCATTGTTTCCTTTAGCAATGGGGAAACTTCTAATTATTCAGATGTCCTAATATAATCATAAGGAATTTATACCAATCTTTCATTCTAGAAACATGTCTAAACATTCCAAAAGCCACAAGGCCATGGATGACAGTGAGTGGGTCTCGCGGCTCAGGTCTTTTGCCTCCACTGGTGCCTGGCCAACAGATGCAGGTAACCGACCTGCACCAAGGCACCAGAAATGGTACAATATGTATCAGAAGGTATGTTGAAAGCATATCAAGTGGCACACATACATGACTTTATTACTGTATTATTATTGTTGATTTATTTTACATATTTGTTTATAGTCAAGTTTATGCTGAACAAAGTCATGGCGTTCATACAGCACCCAACATACACAATATATGGAGATTGTAAGATGGTAACTTGTTTTTTTCTTTGCAGATAGAGAAGTGTCCTCTGCAGCTCAAAGGCCAGCGGACACTTTTCTCCCAGCCACAGAAGTGCATCTGTGGATTTCATCCTCAAAAGGTAATTTAGCCTATTTCCTTTAGGCAACCTGTTGCAAGGTATATAAGTAACACAAATATATATGAATGCCTTAATGTGTTCTTGGACAATGTGTGTTGTTTCTATTTGAATTGTTATGGCAACAGGTCTGTTTCACAGGAGAGGAAATGGCATAGCAGGTAAAATATGGTCATAATAATAACACTAACTATAACTAATAACAAATAATACATATCACTTCATTTGCATGAAATGGGCACTAATTGGTTCTCATGTGTACTGTATAGACGTAGAATAGAATAGTAATAATTCGCTTTCTGTAAATCACTGGTGATTTTGGCTCTATATCTGTGTAAGTCAGAATTTGCTTCTGTACACTCTGTTAATATTTGTTCTGTAATAACAGGTGCCTACTACATCACCCAGGTCAACAAGCAGTGCAGATCAATCAACAAGTGGCCAAAGCTTTCCCTTAATGGTAGGAAACTTATTGTATGTTGTATGAAAGTCCTTAATGGCAATCAGCACATTCATGTAATATTTCAGGTCCCAACTGCTGCTCCACTGGAGCAATCCAGAGGTGATGCCACACCGAGTCTTGCAAAAAGGCCAAAATTGACCCTGTCTTCGGTAAATATGCATGAATGATAGATACTTTATAATGGTTGTATTAATGCTTATCTGTTTTTTAGTTTGAAAGATCCAGATTCGGGGGAAAGCATGTGGAGAGTGCAAAGCCCAATTTAAATCTACTGAGAAAACCTCAGGTAAAAAAAAATATATACATGTTCAGATAATAGATTTTATATAAATAATTCTATTTCATTCATATAAAAATACTCATTTGACATTGTATTTCTAGACTATATCAACACCTCCACCAAGTACCATCTCACAGCCTGCACTTGAGGAGCCATTTTTTCTTGCTCCTCCACTTCCAAAAGAACGGCATACGCCAGTGGAGGAGCGTTATACTGAAGGGAATGTGGTAAAAAACACATTTTACTAAGTAAATGTTTGGTTTGTCATTTTAATATGTTTTGACTATTCCTTCTCTATATTCACAGAACCCTTTTCAGCCAGAGCAGGCTTCTGCACTCCCACTCCTGTGGCCTAAGACCATGCCACAGGAGGACCAACAATGGGTGTCCTCTGCATTATTTAGAGTAGGCGCCAGTGGCAAGCTGGAGCTCCAGGACCATCTCCAGTTGTGGTTTACACCCCCTCAGCCATCTCTCATCTACCACCAGCCACCAACATCAGCCAGGTTCTTCGCACATCCGTTACTGCTGTGGATGCCCTACAGGCTATGGAAGGTTCGGCTGCTTTGCACTAAAAAAGAGTGTAAGCAACCACTGAGCAGTGGAGGCCTTCACAGGCGGGTGCGTCAGGTCCTGGACATTGACCGCTATTACAACCTGGTCACAGAGACTCTGATTTGCTCCAAGTGTCGCACCAGCTACTTATCCTACAACAGGGGGATTCTGGAGCAGCTGGATTGGGCCCACCGCTCTGAGTTTAGGGTCATCCTGACACAACAGTATGGAGTATTTTCTTGTGTGATTTTGTCAGTAGTTTATCCCTGTGTAAGTTAATATATTTTTATATTGCAGATATGCCTGTGACATAAGGGTTATTCGCCTCTTACGGGAGCGAGGTCTTGGGAATGGCCCTGTCAGACTCATTGGCCAGCTGAAAGAAAACCACAGTGAAGAGTGGCTGAAAAGGGTTGCACGATATACCAAAGAGTGCAAAGCTTTTAAAAACAAAACTGGCTTGTTGCCAATGCATTTCAAGAGCCCCAAGCCCGTGGCATTGCCAAATTACAAGTGGCTTCTTGTGGTGTATGGCCAAGATATTCTTAACAGGCTGGAGGATATCAAGGCCAGTATCACGTCAACATATGGATCCATCTTAAAACTGGACTCAACTAGAAAGGTTTGTCTTTCCATGGTATTAGTATAAACATAGAATAGCTTGTCAAGGAGTAAACACTGCTGGCTGTCCATGTGATTAAATGTTAAAACATTAAGAAAGCATATGTTTGTTATAGATCACAAAGAAGCTAACTGGGCCAGCAAAGGGCACTGCACAGTGGCTCTCTTCAGTTGGCAATGAAATGGGTCAAGTGCTCATCAGTGTCCTGACCCCGCTGGAGAAGGCCCAGGTTTGGATCTCATGGCTGCTGGCTTGGTAGACCGGTAATCTACCTTTTTTTTTTTTCATTCATTCATTTAAATCTTTTTTTTTTTTTTTTTCACTTCACAGTGCATATTAACCTACAGTACATGTATAATATGCTAGAGTTTGCACAAAGGCTTGTTTTGTATTGTCAGTTACTATAGATACAAATTTACAGTGACTACAATGAAAAGCAGCTTTGTAAACAATTATTAATAGAAACAAGTTACAAGTCAACAGTACATATCCAGACCTGCTTTACATTTGCATATACATGCTATAACTTTAAATTATGTCTCCAGGTATCGGGCAGCTGGTGTAGATCCTCCTGTTGCTCTCTATGTGGACTGTGACTGCTGCAAACAAGTGGGTGAGACCAAACTGAAGGCCAGATTCAGTGGATGGCCTGACTTACTTGTTCGCCTTGACATCTGGCACTTTATGCAAGGCGTCTGGCTGTGGGATGTACCACTGATGCCCACCAGCTTTACCCCACTTTCATGGCTCGCATGTCAGCACATGCATCTTTGAGTGGGATGAAGCCGATGTGAGTAAGCTGAGAGAGGCCAAGAGAGCACAATTAACAAAGGAAGGCTGGACTGCTCTCACTGAAAAGCAACTGACCGGCACATCACAAAGGCTGAGCTGGAGCTGCACTGCAGGAGGAGGACACGTGGAGAAGAGCAGACCATCCAGCTGCTGGATCAGCTCATCACTGAGCTCATAAGTGACAAAGGAAAAGATGCACTTGGTGTTCCTCTTCTGGACCCAGTAAGAATGCAGCACATCTGGCGTGTTCAGAAGAGGCATGTCAGGTGTATTCAGGACCCGCCTGGTGTGGCATTATACACTCAGACTGGCACCATCACCAAAGGAGGAGTCCAGCTGCAGACACTGCGCTGTGCCAGAGGTTCCACATCTTTGGAGTCATTCCACTGTCACTTAAACCGGTTCATTCCAGGTATGTGCAGTCAGATAATGCTGCTTATGTTTAAAAGTGAAAACATTGCTGTATTTAAACATTTGTGGCATTTATTTCAGGAAACAGCGCAAACTCCTTAACTTCCAGCTGTACCTGCTGGATGGGCTACATCGCTGGAACCAAGACAGGGCAACTGCTGCTACTGAAGTGGACACATTTGGCCTTCGCACATACTCTGGAGAGGTGCTTCATAGTGTGAACACTGATTATGAGGACGTTTTTGGAAAGAAACTGGTTCCTTCATTTACTCCCCCTGCAAAATATACAGGTAATGCATAAATGTTGTCTTAATAATTGTAATTTTCCTGTAAAGTTTTTTTCTGTAATAGTTTTGTATTTATATTGTCAGGTGAACTCATTGGATTGCAGTACCTGTTGAGGCAGAATAACGAGCCAATTTCAGGATATGTCGCCAGATTCTGAGGAGGCAAAAAAGCTGCTGACACAGTTAGAGGAGCAGCAGCCATCAGAGACAGATGAGGGCTTTGAGGACATTGACAGCAGTGATGCCACTCTTACAGATTTACTAATAGATACAGCTGATATTATGGAGCACATTCCACCTCCATTCGCTCCCTCTCCTCCTGAGCCAGCTGGTGAATCATCTGCATCTGCTCCTCACTCCACTCACCTGTCTGCTGTCCAGCCTGCTCCACAGTCCACTCACCTGTCCATGGTCCAGCCTGCTCCACAGTCCACTCACCTGTCCATGGTCCAGCCTGCTCCACAGTCCACTCACCTGTCCATGGTCCAGCCTGCTCCTCACTCCACTCACCTGTCCATGGTCCAGCCTGCTCCACAGTCCACTCACCTGTCTGCTGTCCAGCCTGCTCCACAGTCCACTCACCTGTCCATGGTCCAGCCTGCTCCTCACTCCACTCACCTGTCCATGGTCCAGCCTGCTCCACAGTCCACTCACCTGTCCATGGTCCAGCCTGCTCCTCACTCCACTCACCTGTCCATGGTCCAGCCTGCTCCTCACTCCACTCACCTGTCCGTGGTCCAGCCTGCTCCACAGTCCACTCACCTGTCCGTGGTCCAGCCTGCTCCACAGTCCACTCACCTGCCCATGGTCCAGCCTGCTCCTCACTCCACTCACCTGTCCATGGTCCAGCCTGCTCCACAGTCCACTCACCTGCCCATGGTCCAGCCTGCTCCTCACTCCACTCACCTGTCCATGGTCCAGCCTGCTCCACAGTCCACTCACCTGTCCATGGTCCAGCCTGCTCCACAGTCCACTCACCTGTCCATGGTCCAGCCTGCTCCTCACTCCACTCACCTGTCTGCTGTCCAGTCTGGATTATCTGGCCAGTCTTCACAGCAAGCTGTAAGTTAAATACTCAATAATGACTGCTGTCAGTAATTGTTGAGGGCTAATGTTTATATTTCTTCTTAGGCTGTGGATGAGCACAGTATGCCTGGAATGGATCGTGTTGACCAGCTTGCAGAGTACTTGGTGGAGCTAAGAAATGAAAAAGGCCTAACTCTTACCAACCAGCAAGTTAGCACCATTGTGGGCCTGTGGCAGAACCTGGAACAACACGATAAGGACAGAATTTTTTGTACGCTGTGGATGAGCACAGTATGCCTGGAATGATCAGGACAGGCTGCAGAGTCACTGGGCGCTTTAGGCCTAACTCCCACCAAAAGAAGGCTGTGGCAGAACCTGGAACAACACGATAAGGCAGGAGTTGACAGCACAAAAAGGTGTGTACTTGGTTCGACTGGGTCTGCAGCTCAGTGGCCAAACTGCAGTCGCCTAATTGAAACTATATTTATTCGACTGTGTAACATTCATAAAAGCCCCCAAAAAATTGGACACCAAACCGTATCAAGATGGTCACTAATTCTAAATGATTACAAAAAGATTCGGCAGCTCATATTGAGCAACGGCATTATAATGAAAAATACCACTCTACAGCTAGTTACTGTAAATCAAACCACCTTAATACAGTGGCATAATAAACGGTTTAAGGCACAAGATGTTGCCATTTTGCTGCAAGGGTTGACACTGCCTGATGAACGGCCGCTTGCCAGTGGACCATTGCTCCCCATCATCCCAAAGCCCACTGAAGTCATTCCACATAAACATGAACATGTTTACAACATGCCACCTGACACAACTGGGCAGGCCAACACCAAGCTGCGTGTGAAGGACAGAGCAGAGCTGAGACCCATTCAGCCAAAACCACCAACATATCAGCCATTTTTTTATATGCCACTGGTAATGTCACCTCTGACCACAGCACCAGGCAACATGATGCCACTGCCACTGCACCAGACAATCTCCACACCACAATCTGAAAGCCCTCTTACTGAAACTGCCCAAACACAAGAAAAACAAAAACGCAAGTACACAAGGACAGTCACCTCCAACAGATGCACCAAGTGTGGAGAACCCCGCACCACAGACACCGGCCATAGCCAGTTTAAAGGCAAAATTTACTGCCCCAACCGGGAAACACTCACCAAGGAGCAGTGGCTTAGAATGATGAGAAAAATAAAATATCAAACATAGTTATTTTATATTCTTTTTTCTGGGTGAGGGATTACTGTATATAGAGGTACTCAAGTCTTTTGTAAATATATTTGGAATTTGTTATAAATAGGATAGTTTTGTGGATAAACACTGTAATCTATAATGTCATTTGTTGTGCATGTACATATTAGTTATATGATGTAAATATGTATATAATATATTGTTGTGTAAATACTTTTAGAATACATATTTTCTGTTTTTGAGGAATAAAAATTCCCAAATTTCTCAACTTTCAATATTGTGTTTTTGCTTTTTCTTTTGATTGGTTGATGGGTGATACATATAGTAAATAAACTCAACAAACAAATGATAGATTAAATTATTACATTTACTACATTATGTGGATTGACTGGACAGGTCGTAAAACCAAAGACAAAGAGTTCATCTAGGGTGCACCTACTGTGACTAAGTGTACAAACAACTTTGAGTGACAACTTGACCCAAGCTTGACCCCAGATTTACAGCTCTCCCTAACAGCTGCTTAATGAGCTTGTTTGTGTCAACAACTGTTCATATAATAGCAACATATTATGTTTAGATACTAACATTGCATATGAATGAATACAATATAGTATTATATATAGTAACTATGTAATATAATAACTATGGTATAGTGTTTACCATAGTTAAATCCATTGTTGTACAGTAATTATTACCACTAATATTGCATAAAACGCTTGACTAATTCAAATGAATAAACCTGTTGGGGATATACAATAAAGTTGTAGACGACTGTGTTGAAAGCAGTCATAGTCTTATGTAGTAGAGGTTGGGAATCGAACTTGGATCTCCCTGTCTTTTCCTCCCCCTCTCCCCCCCTCCCCCCCCTCCCCCTCAATTCTTCCCCATCTTATACGGACGATTCTTCCCCAGCTTTAGCTCAGTTGGTAGAGCGGAGGACTGTAGATTACGAAGCTGACATCCTTAGGTCGCTGGTTCAAATCCGGCTCGAAGGATGTGCTTTTACTGGTTTCGGACTGAAATAGCACTGCAGCGGGCATATGGATAATTCCTTTGGGGTGGTAATGTAAGACCCTGTGAGACGGCGGTTTCTATTGCAATTTTCAATAAAAGCAGACGAGGTGGCCGAGTGGTTAAGGCGATGGACTGCTAATCCATTGTGCTCTGCACGCGTGGGTTCGAATCCCATCTTCGTCGGTGGCAAGTTTTTATGAATTAGTAAGCGCAGCATAAAAACATAAGCGATAGTATGTTACCAATTCCTGTGCTCCACCAAAGATCTTTAGAATGTACACAAGGGCAGAGGTCCGTAGGCCACAGCTACAGCTTGAATAAATAGTGCAAGAGGACAGATAGCAGTTTTCTCAGTACTTCTGTGCTTTTCTTCTGTCAGTTTCAGCACAGAAGCTGGTGTTAGCTGCTCTTTATCCGAGTACACTTTATCCATTGTCTGAAGTCTGGCACGTGAAAAAGGCAGTTCAAACGGCAGAGTATTTGCTATGGATCCAAGAGAAATGCCCAGATGTTGTCCATGAGAAGGAGCAGAAACACTAGGAACACAAAACAAAACACTCAATGCAAAGATCCACCTGTAAAGGTCCATTTTTAGTAAATGCTATAAGTTTTGATGAGGATCGCGTTAGTTCCAAACAACTGTCTTGAACACGAGAAGAACACGGGCATCCAAATGAAGTCTCGGGAAATTAGCATCCACTGCCAGTGGCTAACAACAGTTCCTGGTCTTTGTTGTTTCCAATTCTTTTTTGAAGATAGAACAAGGAGTACCCAGTAAACACCCAACATTACTGTAACAGCAGTCGCATACAGGTGAAACAGACGTACTCAAAAGGAATAGTTTTGGACAACATGCAGAACCTCTGCAGTCAACTTAGGAGATCTAAGGAGTAGAGGTAAGATCGGACCTAAAAAATCCAGCCCGATCCGACCCGACCCGCGGGCATTAAAACCCGACCCGACCCGAGCCCGACCAATTAACTTGATTTGCAGGCCCCAGCCCGAAGCAAACCCGAAATTTCATGCGGACCTGCGGAGGGGAAGATTATTAAGAGGGCGTCGTTCACGTGCGCAGAGCATGCGCTGGCTCTGGCTCATGCTCTGCGCACGAATGTAACTGTTTATTTATTTTAAAAAAGTCAGTGAGAGAGAAGCCCGGCCCGACCCGAAGCAATGGGCTCGGGCTTAAGATCTTACCTCTACTAAGGAGACGCCTTCAGACTCACAGAAACCTTCAAGGAGAGGGGGATTAGCTCAAATGGTAGAGCGCTCGCTTAGCATGCGAGAGGTAGCGGGATCGATGCCCGCATCCTCCAGTTACCTTTTAGACGACAACACTCCCTCCAGGGACCTCCCAGTTTTTCTATAATAGAAATCCCTGTCTCACAGGATCTTACATTACCCCCAAAGGAATTATCTATTTGCTCACTGCTTTCACAGTGCTATTTCTGTCCGAAACCAGAAAAAGTATGTCCTTTGAGACAGATTTGAATCAGTGACCTAAGGATATCAGCTTCACCTTCTGCAGTCCTCCATTCTACAAACTGAGCTCTTGAAGGTAAAGGGACAGTGCCACCTCTGGCTCAAACAAAAAGAAAGATTTGGGTGAGTTTGTCGTAAATGCTATTTATCTTCTTGAGAGGGTGAGGAAGGTTTATTGGACAATCTGAGGCCTGACAAACGTGAATGTTGTATTTGTATTTCAAGAATTACAAAAATTCATATGATAAGCCACAGGGGGCATCCGGATTTGAACCGGAGACCTCTTGATCTGCAGTCAAATGCTCTACCACTGAGCTATACCCCCAGCCATGAAGTTTGTCAATTTGGCATTGGACTGAAATGGTCAATCACATGTTCAGTTATTACAGATTATTACAACACAACAAATAACATTTAGAGTCCAAACTCACCTGAATTTCCCTCCCCGCTTGAGTCAGACGTGGCAACAGTGCACTGTCCCGTCACCTTCGATAGCTCAGTTGGTAGAGCGGAGGACTGTAGATTTCATATCCCACCTCATCCTCGCTGCAGCATCTGTGTTGCTGCTCTTCAGCCGGTCTTGCAGTCATTCGTGTGCACCTTTGCTCAAGGCTCTGATGTGACTGGACCAAGAATTATAAGGGCCATAAAAGTCGGCTGAATGGACGTTCTCTGTTGAATGGTAGAGATGTCGCATGACACGCGCGAGGCTCAGGAGAAGGAGCAGAAACACTAGGAACACAAAACAAAACACTCAATGAAAAGGTCCACCTGTAAAGGTCCATTTTTAGTAAATATTGAGATCCTGTGAAACCTAAATGGAAACCTCAATTTGAAATTATTATGTCCATGTAAACTTGAAGGAGAATATTTTATGTCCAAACTATTTCATTCAGAACAATTCATTCGGAATTCAAAAGCATCATGTAAACGTGGACAGATCAAGAGGTCTCTGGTTCAACTCCAGATGCCCCCTGTGGCTTTCCTGAAACAACCATTGTGTTTCTTGAAAAAGACTACAGTGTTCACATTTGTCAGGCCTCAGACTGCCCAATCAACCTTCCTCATCCTCTCAAGACGTTAAATAGCATTTAGAGTCCAAACTCACCTGAAAGAGGACAGATAGCAGTTTTCTCAGTACTTCTGTGCTTTTCTTCTGTCAGTTTCAGCACAGAAGCTGGTGTTAGCTGCTCTTTATCCGGAGACCTCTTGATCTGCAGTCAAATGCTCTACCACTGAGCTATACCCCCAGCCACGAAGTTTGTCAATTTGGCATTGGACTGAAATGGTCAATCACATGTCCAGTTATTACAGATTATTACAACACAACAAATAACATTTAGAGTCCAAACTCACCTGAATTTCCCTCCCCGCTTGAGTCAGACGTGGCAACAGTGCACTGTCCCGTCACCTTCGATGGCGGCACCCGACGGTCTCTCGACTGTATATGAGGACCAATGGTGTCCGCGGGTTGATCTTTCCCTCGCCAATCAGGCGGGCGGGTTGGTCTTTCCCTGACCACTCAAGCGGTCGCGTTTATTATTTGCCAGCCAATCGCCGAGACGGCATCATTATTTCTAGAGTCAATCAAAATAATCCATTCAATTATTTGACTGGCCAATTACAGCCCGAGCTTCCGTCCTTCCGTCTATGTCCCGCCTCCACGGCGCGGGCATTTAAAGTCCTGTTGACAGGCGGATGCTCTGTCCGAGTGCGGGTCTTCTGCTGTGCGGTGCGGTCTCGTCGTCTGTCCGAGTGCGGGTCTTCTGTCTTCTGCTGTGCGGTGCGGTCTCGTCGTCTGTCCGAGTGCGGGTCTTCTGTCTTCTGCTGTGCGGTGCGGTCTCGTCGTTTTCTATCGAGGTAAGGACTTTCACTGTGCCTATATCACACTTTAGCCGAAGAATAAAATTAACTTCTCTACTCTATTGCCGCTAATGTTGACAGAATACAAAGAGCACACATAGATGACGTCAACTTTAGCAATAGCAGTCAAGTGCCAGTCTAGTTTTGGCGTTAAGTTTGTGGCACAAATAGGCTTTTTTGGACAATTCAATTTTATACAGTTAGTGGAGTATCAATTGTTGGCTTTATAGAATCTTTATGCAGTTGTTTCTAATCAGTAGAGTCATTTTATAGCTTTGTGATGAGTAACAATGCCTTGATATGTCAGTGTATAGTCCAAGTTAAGATGCTGGAGAATTCTAAACTGTGAGGAACCACCATTGTTTCCTTTAGCAATGGGGAAACTTCTAATTATTCAGATGTCCTAATATAATCATCAGGAATTTATACCATTCTTTCATTCTAGAAACATGTCTAAACATTCCAAAAGGCACAAGGCCATGGATGACAGTGAGTGGGTCTCGCGGCTCAGGTCTTTTGCCTCCACTGGTGCCTGACCAACAGATGCAGGTAACCGACCTGCACCAAGGCACCAGAAATGGTACAATATGTATCAGAAGGTATGTTGAAAGCATATCAAGTGGCACACATACATGACTTTATTACTGTATTATTATTGTTGATTTATTTTACATATTTGTTTATAGTCAAGTTTATGCTGAACAAAGTCATGGCGTTCATACAGCACCCAACATACACAATATATGGAGATTGTAAGATGGTAACTTGTTTTTTCTTTGCAGATAGAGAAGTGTCCTCTGCAGCTCAAAGGCCAGCGGACACTTTTCTCCCAGCCACAGAAGTGCACCTGTGGATTTCATCCTCAAAAGGTAATTTAGCCTATTTCCTTTAGGCAACCTGTTGCAAGGTATATAAGTAACACAAATATATATGAATGCCTTAATGTGTTCTTGGACAATGTGTGTTGTTTCTATTTGAATTGTTATGGCAACAGGTCTGTGTTATGGGCTAGGCCATGTTTGTGTGCATCTTCCTTGCCTCCTCCTCTTCCAGCTCCCACCCAGAATCAGGAGCACCTGCCCAGCTGGTAATTAGCTGGAGTATATAAGACCGGGGCTGGCGCCTGACGAGAGGCCGTGGTCCTCGCTGGAGCACTTGTTTTCGTCTTAGTTCATTATATATATTTTTTTGTTTGTCGGAATCTTCTTTTTTGTAAATAAATAATATTTTTGTTAACACGCTAACGTTCTCACCCATTTTTATTTTCTTTCTGCTTCCTAACCTGTGACCCGATAACATCTCTTCGTGACAGTTTTCACCCCTAGACTTAAGACGTCACGTAACAGTCTGTTTCACAGGAGAGGAAATGGCATAGCAGGTAAAATATGGTCATACGGTTAATAACACTAACTATAACTAATAACAAATAATACATATCACTTCATTTGCATGAAATGGGCACTAATTGGTTCTCACGTGTACTGTATAGACGTAGAATAGAATAGTAATAATTCGCTTTCTGTAAATCATTGGTGATTTTGGCTCTATATCTGTGTAAGTCAGAATTTGCTTCTGTACACTCTGTTAATATTTGTTCTGTAATAACAGGTGCCTACTACATCACCCAGGTCAACAAGCAGCGCAGATCAATCAACAAGTGGCCAAAGCTTTCCCTTAATGGTAGGAAACTTATTGTATGTTGTATGAAAGTCCTTAATGGCAATCAGCACATTCATGTAATATTTCAGGTCCCAACTGCTGCTCCACTGGAGCAATCCAGAGGTGATGCCACACCAAGTCTTGCAAAAAGGCCAAAATTGACCCTGTCTTTGGTAAATATGCATGAATGTTAGATACTTTATAATGGTTGTATTAATGCTTATCTGTTTTTTAGTTTGAAAGATCCAGATTCGGGGGAAAGCATGTGGAGAGTGCAAAGCCCAATTTAAATCTACTGAGAAAACCTCAGGTAAAAAAAATATATATATACATGTTCAGATAATAGATTTTATATAAATAATTCTATTTCATTCATATAAAAATACTCATTTGACATTGTATTTCTAGACTATATCAACACCTCCACCAAGTACCATCTCACAGCCTGCACTTGAGGAGCCATTTTTTCTTGCTCCTCCACTTCCAAAAGAACGGCATACGCCAGTGGAGGAGCGTTATACTGAAGGGAATGTGGTAAAAAAACATTTTACTAAGTAAATGTTTGGTTTGTCATTTTAATATTTTTTGACTATTCCTTCTCTATATTCACAGAACCCTTTTCAGCCAGAGCAGGCTTCTGCACTCCCACTCCTGTGGCCTAAGACCATGCCACAGGAGGACCAACAATGGGTGTCCTCTGCATTATTTAGAGTAGGCGCCAGTGGCAAGCTGGAGCTCCAGGACCATCTCCAGTTGTGGTTTACACCCCCTCAGCCATCTCTCATCTACCACCAGCCACCAACATCACCCAGGTTCTTTGCACATCCGTTACTGCTGTGGATGCCCTACAGGCTATGGAAGGTTCGGCTGCTTTGCACTAAAAAAGAGTGTAAGCAACCACTGAGCAGTGGAGGCCTTCACAGGCGGGTGCGTCAGGTCCTGGACATTGACCGCTATTACAACCTGGTCACAGAGACTCTGATTTGCTCCAAGTGTCGCACCAGCTATTTATCCTACAACAGGGGGATTCTGGAGCAGCTGGATTGGGCCCACCGCTCTGAGTTTAGGGTCATCCTGACACAACAGTATGGAGTATTTTCTTGTGTGATTTTGTCAGTAATGAATAAAAATTCCCAAATTTCTCAACTTTCAATATTGTGTTTTTGCTTTTTCTTTTGATTGGTTGATGGGTGATACATATAGTAAATAAACTCAAACAAACAAATGATAGATTAAATTATTTTAGATATACATTTACTACATTATGTGATTTAATATTAATGAGGTAAAATGGGGGGCATGAACTTTAGTGGATTGACTGGACAGGTCGTAAAACCAAAGACAAAGAGTTCATCTAGGGTGCACCTACTGTGACTAAGTGTACAAACAACTTTGAGTGACAACTTGACCCAAGCTTGACCCCAGATTTACAGCTCTCCCTAACAGCTGCTTAATGAGCTTGTTTGTGTCAACAACTGTTCATATAATAGCAACATATTATGTTTAGATACTAACATTGCATATGAATGAATACAATATAGTATTATATATAGTAACTATGGTATAGTATTTACCATAGTTAAATCCATTGTTGTACAGTAAATATTTATTATTACTACTAATATTGCATAAAACGCTTGACTAATTCAAATGAATAAACCTGTTGGTGATATACAATAAAGTTGTAGACGACTGTGTTGAAAGCAGTCATAGACTTGTGTAGTAGAGGTTGGGAATCGAACTTGGATCTCCCTGTCTTTTCCTCCCCTTCTCCCCCCCTCCCCCTCAATTCTTCCCCATCTTATACGGATGATTCTTCCCCAGCTTTAGCTCAGTTGGTAGAGCGGAGGACTGTAGATTACGAAGCTGACATCCTTAGGTCGCTGGTTCAAATCCGGCTCGAAGGACGTGCTTTTACTGGTTTCGGACTGAAATAGCACTGCAGCGGGCATATGGATAATTCCTTTGGGGTGGTAATGTAAGACCCTGTGAGACGGCGGTTTCTATTGCAATTTTCAACAAAAGCAGACGAGGTGGCCGAGTGGTTAAGGCGATGGACTGCTAATCCATTGTGCTCTGCACGCGTGGGTTCGAATCCCATCTTCGTCGGTGGCAAGTTTTTATGAATTAGTAAGCGCAGCATAAAAACATAAGCGATAGTATGTTACCAATTCCTGTGCTCCACCAAAGATCTTTAGAATGTACACAAGGGCAGAGGTCCGTAGGCCACAGCTACAGCTTGAATAAATAGTGCAAGAGGACAGATAGCAGTTTTCTCAGTACTTCTGTGCTTTTCTTCTGTCAGTTTCAGCACAGAAGCTGGTGTTAGCTGCTCTTTATCCAAGTACACTTTATCCATTATCTGAAGAGGGGTGGCGCTTATGTGTAAATGAACGTCATTGGCCTGTCAGGTACCAGCCCTTCAAACTCCAGTGTCCTGCTCATGTGTGCGCTGCAGTAATAGCAATAGTACTAATAGTAGTAGTAGTAGGAGGACAACTAAAGACCTGCATGAAGTCGGCCCCATCAAACGCAAACCTACACAAAAACTCTGTCAATCGTCTGTGCTTCGTTTGTGCTGCAAGAAGTTTAGTTTGTGCTGCTTTAGTGTTGGAGAAATTATCGATTCTTTTACAGGTCAAATAGTAATAATAATAGTGAAAATAAATGATCCGTAGCCTCAGATCGTTTATTTTATAGTAATAGTCAAAACACATCTTTACTCGTAATATGTTATGTTGTTGTTATTGCTATTATACATTATTCTTCAGTTTAGATCGTAGAGCGTCACACAGTGCTGCTTTGTCTGTCAGAAACAGTCTAAACGATAAACTTTGGTGCCTCCTTTATCTTTATCTTTAGTTCATAAACATTCAGAAAAATTTAGGCTCATTTAGTTGTTCGGTTGTGTGGGATCGGGCAGTCGTGAGGGTTGGGTCTGTGGGTCTCTAAGGCAGCTCCCGGCCAATCTGCAGAGGAAACTCATTTCGTATCCTATCTTTTGGGCTTTGGCCTGTGCAGTGGGAAATCACCAGAGGGAAGTGTGAGGTGCTTATAAAGTTGTTTTCTAACGTTTCCAGACACTAATGAGTGAACCAGGCAGAGCGTTTTGTTTGTTAGACTCGTGGCTGTTGTCAGATGGGTTAAAGTGGTGTTAAGCTTCTTCAGTGTGAAGCAAATTGGCGTTTTACGTGGAAGTTAAGAACTTGCCCCCATCACTACACTAGTTTGTTGCCTTGACAGACTCACTGCCACAGTGAGATCTCCACCGAGGCAACACTGATCTGTGCCGTTTTTTGGCTTCTGACAGAATTCCACCACCTCCAGCGACGGACTTTAGCTTCAAACGTGCCGCAGTTCAACTTTAAGTCGCAGGAAACACCAAAACCATGAAAAAATACAGTAAACAAGGCACTTTTCAAACATGATGTGACCCGGTCTGGACCTGAGAGAGTGTGTTTTATCAATGGTTTAAGTTTAAAGTGCACTGTGTAACTTTGGTCCCCATGGAGATGTTATTGCTTTACATGATTCAATTTCAGGTGTTTTGTTGAGAAAAATAATCCATTAAAAGCATTCATTTACTTACTTACTGTTCGAGGACGCTCCTCTCAGTCTCATGTGTGAGTGAAACAAAACCCAACTCCGGGTCTGTTTTTTACTTAGCGTCAACCATTATTTTGAAAGTACAGTCCACAATAAAAGGCAAGAAATGAACTTCACACACACATTATTATTATTTAAAAATGTCACGTTTATTTCATTATTAAAAAAGGCACCAAATACAGGCATCGTCATATCACAAAAATCATAGCACCAAAAATATAGATCTCATTCCCCCAGTGTTTTAAATAGGCACGAGTTTACACAGCAGTGCTCAGTCATGTGTTCTTCAAAATAAAAGTCTGCGGGTACAAATACGAGAGGCTAACATAACATAAGCAGAAGGCAGACGTCAAAATAAAATACACCAACGTGGGACATTTCGTCATAAAAACGAGTAGAAAATGTGGCGTCTTTGGGTGAAGTTCGTTGGACACTTTGTAAGGCTTTGAAATGTGCTTAATGTCCAAAACGGTGATTTTTTTTCCTTTTTTTTTTTTTTTTTTTAAAATTTTACAATCACGTGAAATAAAAAATATAATAATAATAAAAAAAAAACTTTGGACTTTTTCTTTTGAAATTAATGAGGATAACAGAGGGATCAGGTTAAGCCTAAAAGCGTTTTAATGAAAGTCAATGGAAAACCTTGTCAAATGAAATAATTAAGGATTATTTTATTTTATTAATTGAATCAAATTTGAGATGTAAATGTATTTAATTTAAAAAAAAAGAAGAAAATTTTTAAGATTTTGTGACCACCTTAAACTGGCACTTTTATGTTTAAATTTTTTTTTTTTATTCATTTTTTTCCAACTTTGCATGACTTATCTGCTAAAATACACACTTCCTCTACCCTCTAACCTTCACCTTCACTTCATTCAGTTAACTCAACAGTGCCCCCACATGGAACGCGCACCAGCTCTGAAAATCAAGCATCTGTGTAAAGCGTACTGTCACTTTACTACAAATAATACTCAAGTAGATGTAAAAGTACCCTGCGAGAAAAGTACCCGGAGTACTACTCACCTCTAGTCAATATTTTAAGTATTTTTTCACTTTTTTTTATCCTGGTTTAGATCCTGTTTACATTCGTCTAAAAACTTAGCTTTGGTTTAGTTCCAGTTAGAAAAGTAAATATTTGGTTTCTACGCTAACTTCTTCCCATTGACTTCCATTCAAATGCAAACGCTTTACCGAATCTCTGCTTAAAATGGCACTTTTTGATCGTTTTTTTCAGCACAAGCACGAACATAATCCTCTCTCACGACAGTACAAATGACCGGAGTAAGGCAAAACTCGGTGAGACGTTTTCATATTATACTCTAGTACTTCGATTTGTACTCGTTTGCGAATAGGCCTACGGGATCTAGCTCGGAGAGGGTTGACGATGCGTGAGAAAGCTCGGGGCGTAATTGCACTTGGGATAACGAGTTTCAATTCATTTCAGTAGCTGCGCGTCGTGCTACTGTCCAGTGTCAGAAACAACTCCTTTTTTTTCACTTTCTCTACAGCTGAAATGACTTGAAAAATGCTCGGGTTCCAGTGATCGAACTAGCAGCAAGATTTTTGGTAACACTTTATAAAAATAACTGCACTTTAATTAGTCTTGATGATGAAAAAAACGTTTATAAGAATGATTCACGCTTAATAATCTACTTATAGGGCCTGTACCTGATTTTGTTCCATGTATTTGAGCAAAGTTTGTCTCCCAGTATGACCAAAGTAAGTCAAATTTGGCGTTTTTTTGTACAAAAATCAGGAAGTGTGGCGTTAGCATGCTAATTGTTGTAAGCAGTTTTTTCAGCTATATTTGAGCAGAGTTTGTCTCGTCCCAGTAAAGATATCTTGTATAAGCAGCTCTTAGGATTAAAGTAAGGCTGCTGTGTGCTGTCTGCATCTAATTTTAAAGCGTTTTATTGTCCGAGAATCAGGAAGCGCGGTGTTAGCATGCTAGTTAGCGTTAGCTCCGGCTTCTTAAAGTTGCGGAACATGGATAAGGTAAGTGAAGGATATCTTTTTTTTCACGTATTTGAGAAGAGTTTGTCTTGTCCCTGTACAGATATACTATATTTTACAAGAAGCTCTTGAGGCCAAACTGTCTGCATCAGGAAGTGTGGCATTAGAATGCTAGTTGTTGTTAGCTCCGGCTTCTTAAAGTTGCAAAAAGAGCATAAGGTAAGTGAACAATATCCTTTTTATATATTTGAGAAAGGAAGGTCAAAGCAAGTCTGCTGTGCACTGTCAGAATCTAATTAATAAGCGTTATATTGTCCAAGGAAGAAGAAGTACACCATTAGCATGCTAGTTGTTGTTAGCATTACAGCACTGGCTTCTTAAAGTTGCAAAAAGTACATAAGGTAAGTGAAGGATAACTTTTTTCATGTATTTGAGCAAAATAAAGTCAAAGTAAGTCAGCCGCAAGCTTTCAAAATCTAATTTTAAAGCATTTTATTGTCAAGAAGTATGCCGTTTGCATGCTAGTTTGGGTTAGCATTATCGCGTTGGCTTCTTAAAGTTGCGAAAAGCGCATAAGGTAAGTGAAGGATATCCCTTTTTTTCCTCCATGTATTTGAGCAAAGTCAAAGTCTGCTGCGAGCTGCCTGCGTCGAATAATTCTGCGTTTTACTGTCCGATTATCAGGAAGTGCAACGTTAGCATGCTAGTTGGTGTTAGCATGCTAGTTGGTGTTAGCATTACTGCTCCGGCTTCTTAAAGTTATGAGAAAATGCTTGTAAACTCATCAAAGTGAGTAATGAGGCTAATCTAAATGCATAACTTAAGTGAGGAAAGACTTTAGATCACTGCAAATGGCTTAAATTGGACTAGTTTTGCTTTTTACATTTTTTAGACGGTAAAAATCATGTACAGCACCTTTAATTAAGAAGTTTCTAAGCTTGAATCATTCTTATTTCACTATTTTTTCATTCACTTTGTTCATGCTTTATTAAGACTAATTAAAAAGTAGTTAATATAAAGTGATACCAGTTTTTTTGTATTGACACAGAATGAAAAAACATTGTTATAGTTGTTAGCTATATACATATATATATATATATATATATATATATGTATGTATATAGTGGGTTGCGTAATAGTGTTTCCCCATTTTGTGTCGTGTTGCTAAAGATTTGTAAATGTGAAACTTAAAAATTCTCAAAAATGCATCAAAATGAGCGCTTTGTGGTTCCTGAGGTTACGCAGTTGCAAATCTCTCCGTTCCCTTTTCGTTATAAAAATACTTACAAACTTCCCTTTACAAAAAAAAAAAAAAATCCTCTTTTCGTTTCCTTTAGTTTCGCGATGTTAAAACAGAACTCAGTAACTTTTTTCGGATAAAAATCAGGTTTCGATTGTTGGATAAGATGGAGGTCAAAAAGCGCTGCATAAAAAAGGTTTTTTATATCATTGGAGTATTTACAATTGTGCTTTACTCTGAAATGTAGGGGGCGCTAAACTGCAAAAAGCAACGTCTAGATAAGTTAGAATTACTGGGATTAAGAAAATATTTTGTTTATGTAAGTTTGACTTGACAAGTAAAATAATTCAGAGATAATTTCTTCATTTATTTTGCTATTTTAAAGAGGAAATGTGTAATTTTATTGGTGGACTGTGCACGCCACTGACTTGTCTCCATGAAGATTTGATTGTTTTACCAGAATTATCCCACATTATAGCATATTAAACTATCTCCATGGCGATAAGTAGGTGACGAGACGACCAGGGTCAAGTTACAGGTCAGATCTGTGAAGAGGTGACCCCACAAACACAGGTGACCCCACAAACACAGGTGACCCCACAAACACAGGTGACCCCACAAAGATGTGTGTTTTTCCAGTGTATTTTGGCCAATATACCAGAGTGTAGCTGATTTAATGCTGAATATAGAACTAAATAGATGAGTTTAATCAGAACAGTCGTGCGTGATGTCACATAGTACTTGAAATGGACTGTTTTTTTTTAATGCAAAGCTGCAAGTTTACCCAGTTTACCCTAAAAGTGTCCCCCAAAAAGAGCTGGGAACAGTAGATATTGCTACTGAAACACCATATACACAGGTTAGTAGCAAAAAAGTGAATTTCGTATTAGAATTTAGAGTTGTTTATTTTAAGTTTTTCTTAATTTTAAAGGTTCGTCGTGTCACGTTTTTGGTGGAGGGTCCGTCAGGCGCTTTTATCCATTGGGGATGTTGTTGCTTTGTCTGGAATATTTCGCAGTATGGCTTTAAATCTTTCTAGCAAGGTACAGGTCAGATCTGTGGAATTGCTTTATGCATTTTAACACTTTTTATTTATTGTTTTTATTTAGGATTTTCTGTATTTTACTGTATTAATTTGTCTGTACAGCACTTTGGAAACTGTCATGTTTATGAAACGTGCTGTATGTGGGTACATTTTCAACAGGCAAATTTTAAAATATAAAAAATCTTAGTTTCTATTGAACTTTTTTCAAATATTTCCAGTGTCAGGAGCATAAATCTGTGTTTAACATTTATATGAAGTATTTTTAGTGTAAAATGTCATGTGGTGCGACCGAGAATAACCTTAAAATAGTTTTATTTTCTAAAACATGGTTGGGATTTTAATCTAAGTTGTGAGTAATATGAAGTGTATAGAAACAAACTGTTGCGTTTCTTTAGATTTTTAATGCATATTGATATTTTCTTTTGCTCCATTATGACAGTCGCCTGCTTGTGTTTAATGAACAAACTACTGCCCTGGAAAATGAAGAGAAATGAAGAAAAACGCCTAAAGAACCATTCACCCAAGTCGACTTTGTCTGTTATTAAACTCCAGCCACAGAATTCCTGCTGTTATTAGTCGCACCACATGATGCACGGTCGCACCACATGACATTTTAACACTTTAAATACAAAAAACATGCAGAATAACTCAGGATTTATGAACAAAATGATTTGGTTTCATGGAGGTCAGAGGAGCTACAGAAATGTGCTGAATTATTATGAAATTTGAACCTTTTTAACTGAGGAAACTGCGACTGGACGGAAAATTTCACTTCACTGACCCATAAATAAAGTGGACTGGGTTAGCGTACCTTTAAGAGTTGTTGATCTTTTTTGTTTTTCGTAATTTTAAGTGTCAAAAACTCACTTCCAACAGAAAATTTTACTTGTCAAGTCAATTCTACTCAAGTATTCCCAATTGAAGTCGTTTTAACGTACCTAGATTATACTTTCTGCGGTGTTTACGTGATAAAAATGAGTCAAAGAAACCTCAAAGTTACTGAGTTGTGTTTAAACCTCGGTCCCATCGTGCAGGTTGTTCCGAAGTTTGACCTCTAAGTTGACCTGTTTGACCTTGGCTTTGTCCGGGCTGCGGTTCAGGACGTTGACGTTCCTCACGGTGCAGTGCCGGCTCCCGAAGTTCTTCTCCACGCACTTGTCCAGGCACACCTCCACTTTGGTGTTGAGCGGGTACTCCTCGCAGTTCTTCTGAGCCTGCTTGGCCTGGTGCGCTTTCCGGCACTTCCTGAACACGAACCCGGCGGCCAGGAGAGCGAGAATCAGCGCCGTCACCGCGGCCACGCTCCCGCCCACGGACTTCCCGACGTGCGCGGTGTACGAGGCCGAGGGGATGATCTCCAGCCGCAGGGACTTCATGTTGGTGCCGTTCTTCACCGCGTCGCCTTCGTTGTCGTAGATCAGGGATTCGTCCAGCGTGAGTTTGCCGGAGCGGTCCACCAGGTCTCGTCTACGTCTGGACCCGGACGGGGACTCTGGCAGGGGCCGGGCCGGGACTTGGGGCTGGATTTGGGGCTGGATTTGGTAGGTGACGGAGCGCTGGACTCTGGAGCCTTTGTGAGAGTCGGGGGAGATGACGTAGATCACCTGCAGGTACCACTGATGCCCCGCCTCCACCTGCACACAGGAAGTCAGTCAAGAATTACTTGGGAAAAGACAGGACTGAGACCACAAGAACCAGATCAGACACACTTTATTTGTATATTCGTTAAAAAAAATAAAGTTTTATGTAATTATACTGAAGTGAAAGCACTGGTTTGGAGGCGTGTAACGATAGACAAAAGTACGTAGCTCGGTTTTGAGGTCACGGTTCGGTTCATTTTCGGTACAGTTTGGGAACAAAATGCAAAACCATTTGTGTGTTTATTAAACCAACAATTTGTTTTAACCATTTACAACCAGGAAAATGAAATAAATGAATAAATCAATGCAAAGTGCTGCTTGGAAATACTAATAAGTTAAGTGTGTTGAATTAGACACCAGAGAGTCACCTGGTTCAGACCTGGTTCAGACCTGGTTCAGACCTGATTTAGACCTGGTTCAGACGTGGTTCAGACCTGGTTTAGACCTGGTTCAGACCTGGTTCAGACCTGATTTAGACCTGGTTCAGACCTGGTTCAGACCTGATTTAGACCTGGTTCAGACGTGGTTCAGACCTGGTTTAGACCTGGTTCAGACCTGGATCAGACCTGGATCAGACATGGTTTAGACCTGGTTCAGATCTGGTTCAGATCTGGTTCAGACCTGGTTCAGACCTGGTTCAGACCTGGTTTAGACCTGGTTTGAACCTGGTTTAGACCTGGTTTAGACCTGGTTCAGACCTGGTTCAGACCTGGTTTAGACCTGGTTTAGACCTGGTTCAAACCTGGTTTAGACCTGGTTTAGACCTGGTTCAGACCTGGTTCAGACCTGGTTCAGACCTGGTTCAGATCTGGTTCAGACTTGGTTCAGACCTGGTTTGAACCTGGTTTAGACCTGGTTCAGACCTGGTTCAGACCTGGTTTAGACCTGGTTTAGACCTGGTTCAGACCTGGTTTAGACCTGGTTTAGACCTGGTTCAGACCTGGTTCAGACCTGGTTCAGACCTGAATTAGACTTGGTTCAGACCTGGTTCAGACCTGGTTCAGACCTGGTTCAGACCTGGTTTAGACCTGGTTCAGACCTGGTTTAGACCTGGTTCAGACCTGGATCAGACCTG
This sequence comes from Odontamblyopus lacepedii, assembly GCA_034769755.1. Classification (NCBI taxonomy): domain Eukaryota; kingdom Metazoa; phylum Chordata; class Actinopteri; order Gobiiformes; family Gobiidae; genus Odontamblyopus; species Odontamblyopus lacepedii. Next base: position 38,302,706 of record CM068358.1, read on the forward strand.
GTTCAGACCTGGTTCAGACCTGGTTCAGACCTGGTTCAGACCTGGTTCAGACCTGGTTCAGACCTGAAATGAAGCAAATCCATGCAGTGTTACACGCTGCTGGTTTGTATGTGTAATTAATGCCTTTAAACAGTGCATTAAAAGGATCGTAAACATTGTCAAAGGGTCAATGGTCACTGTAAAGGAAATTAAAATAATGATTATGAAGGAGTCAATTAAAATAATGATCAGTTTATCTTTTAGAAACACATTTGGTCTTAACTAAACTAAACTAAATGTAACTAAAACTCATTTGTTTTGGTAGACAGTGTTAGAAAGACCCTTCAGTGCTCCAGTCACACTTTTCCACCTTCAAGGCTTCACAGCAGCAGTTTGCGTTAAGCCTGACCTTATACAGAGCGTCCACCTTCATGGTAAAGCCGTCCACTCCGGGCATGGCGCTCATGGACTGCAGCTCCGGGATCTCCGACGCAAAGTGGGCCTCGAAGGGAACGTCGTGGAAATACCGGTCACACACCTCGGGCTGCTTACGGTCCTGGAAACACATTTGACGGGAAAGTGTCAAGCGAAAGTGGACGGCGTGACCTCGGCGCGGCGCTAAAGGTAGCTAGGTAACAGCCCCGTACCAGCAGCAGGAAGCGGTACTTGAGGTGCTTGTTGGGTTGGATGCAGCCGTACTGGGGGCCCTCGTTGTACAGTGTCCCGGTGGGGTCAAAAAAAGGCACATATCCGTCCCGGCCCGTGCACAGATACACCTTCTCCAGCTGCAGTCTGTACGCGGCGTTCAGGTTCTGCTCGGGGTTCCACAGCACTCTGCCGTACAGAGTCTGGCCTGCGGGGGGAGCCACAGACGCCGGGGTCACTCACTTCGTACGAAATCCACAACCAGAATCATTTATTTCCAAATAGAAAACGACAAATAATTAAATAAAAGAGATAAACGTGTAACCGGCATTTTAGCAAATACAAGTACTTTTACAGTCATACTAATAATAATGTAATCAGTCCTGTGTCAGTCCTGTTTCAGTCCTGTTTCAGTCCTGTTTCAGTCCTGGTTTGGTCTTAGTTTAGTCCTGGTTTAGTCCTGGTTTGGTCTTAGTTTAGTCCTGGTTTAGTCCTTGTTTGCTCATGTTTCAGTCCTGGTTTAGTCCTTATTTTGTTCTGTTTCAGTCCTGTTTTAGTCCTGTTTCAGTCCTGTTTTAGTCCTGTTTTAGTCCTGTTTCAGTCCTGTTTTAGTCCTGTTTTAGTCCTGTTTCAGTCCTGTTTTAGTCCTGTTTCAGTCCTGTTTTAGTCCTGTTTCAGTCCTGTTTCAGCCCTGTTTCAGACCTGTTTTAGTCCTGTTTCAGTCCTGCTTTAGTCCTGTTTCAATCCTGTTTCAGCCCTGTTTCAGTCCTGTTTCAATCCTGTTTCAGCCCTGTTTCAGTCCTGTTTCAATCCTGTTTCAGCCCTGTTTCAGTCCTGTTTCAGCCCTTGTTTGGCCCTGTTCCAGCCCTGTTTTAGTCTTGTTTCAGCCCTGTTTCAGTACTGTTTCAGCCCTTGTTTGGTCCTGTTTCAGTACTGTTTCAGCCCTTGTTTGGTCCTGTTTCAGTACTATTTCAGCCCTTGTTTGGTCCTGCTTTATTCCTGTTTCAGTCCTTGTTTGGTCCTGTTTCAGGCCTGTTTCAATTCTGGTTCAATTCTGTTTCAGTCCTTGTTTGGTCCTGCTTTGGTCTTGTTTCAGCCCTGTCCCAGCCCAATTTCAACCCTTGTTTGGCCCTGTTTCAGTCCTGTTTCAGCCCTGTTTTTCAGTCCTGTTTTAGCCCTGTTTCAGCCCTTGTTTGGCCCTGTTTCAGCCTTTGTTTGGCCCTGTTTCAGTTCTGTTTCAGCCCTGTTTCAGCCCTGTTTCAGTGCGTACCCATAGAGAAGGCTCCCTTGTAGTCCATCTCGTTGACAGACACGTCGTTGGAGCCGGGGTCCAGCAGAAACACTTTGTCGTTGTTACAGAGCTGAAACTCTGTGTTGAGGGAGTAAACCACGGGCACGGGCCTGTTCGTCTGCTGAAACGCGATGGGCACCAGGAACCTGAGAGGAGCAGAGGAGATCCAGATGAACCCTTCCCAAACACGAGACCCGGAGCTTTTGTTCAGAGTGGGGCCATACTTCTCTGGAGCGTGGGCAGTGCAGGACAGGGGTTTGTCTCCAGGGTCCATCCAGGGCTGAGTGGGCTGCACCGTACATGGGATCAGGAACGCCGTGTACTCCCCGGAATAGTCCTTCCTGTTTCAGATACACGCACAGATACATATTTGATACATATTTTGCACGTATAGCTCCAGAAAAAACATAAGAGACCACTGCAAAATGATCAGTTTCTCTACTTATTTTACTACTTATAGGTTTGTGTTTCTGACAACATTTCTCCCAAATTCCAAATAAAAATACTGTCATTTAGAGCGTTTATTTGCAGAAAATGACAAATGGTCAAAATAACAAAAGATTAATTGTTTTCAGACCTCAAATAATGTGAAGAAAACAAGATCATCTTCATTTTAAAACAACACAGTACTAATGTTTGAACTTAGGAAGAGTTCAGAAATCAATATTTGGTGGAAAAATAAGTGTTTTTTTCTCCTTTTCCTCCTTAAATCAGGTGTGGTTCAGGTGATCTCCTCATCAGAGCCTCCTGAAGCAGAATGAGGTGTGTTTGTGTTGGATTCAACAGACGCTGGAATAAAACGACCGTCACACATGTAGAGACGCTGAGTTCAGAACAAACAAATGCACTGGTCTCTTATTTTTTCCAGAGCTGTATGTTTGTGGCCAGAAATTATTGCGTCTTTTCTTACATAAACTAGGTGAGGTCACATGTCCAAAGGTTTTAGATACCACAGCTGATTGTACTTCCATTTAAGCTTCTGTAAATGTTCTAAATAAAGGATTTAGGATTTATTCTTACATGTTTAAAGAGTGCCTCAGACCTATTTCTGACTGCAGTTTGCACAAATAAACCAGTACTAAACCAGGACTAAAATCAGGACTAAAATCAGGACTAAAACCACCTCAGTGAAGTTGGCCCATCAAACTCAAACCTACACAGAAACTATGTCAATCGTTTGTGCTTCATTTGTGCTGCAAAAGTTTCGTTTGTGCTTCTTTAGTTTTGGAGAAATTAACGATTCTTTTACAGGTCAAACTGGGGTCAGACCCACAGGAAGCTTCAAAATGCTCGAAAACGCCCCAAATGGAGTCAATCGTTTGTGCTTCATTTGTGCTGCAAAAAGTTTTGTTTGTGCGATTCTGGTTCTTCAAATATTTGCAGTTTTATTTTCCAAAACTAAAGAAGCACAAACGAAACTTTTTGCAGCACAAACGAAGCACAAACGACTGACATAGTTTTTGTGTAGGTTTGAGTTTGATGGGCCAACTTCACGCAGATACTAAACCCAACATCTAAACCAGGTCTAAAACTGGACAACAACCAGGTCTAAACCAGGTCTAAAACTGGACTAAAACCAGGTCTAAACCAGGTCTAAAACTGGACAAAAACTAGGTCTAAACCAGGTCTAAACCAGGTCTAAAACTGGACTAAAACCAGGTCTAAACCAGGTCTAAAACTGGACAAAAACTAGGTCTAAACCAGGTCTAAAACTGGTCTAAAACTGGACCAAAACCAGGTCTAAACCAGTTCTAAAACTGGACTAAAACCAGGTCTAAACCAGGTCTAAAACTGGACAAAAACCAGGTCTAAACCAGGTCTAAAACTGGACTAAAACCAGGTCTAAACCAGGTCTAAAACTGGACAAAAACCAGGTCTAAACCAGGTCTAAAACTGGTCTAAAACTGGACCAAAACAGGATTTAACCGAGACTAAACCATTCTGCGCAGACTGCGATTGATTGATGATTCTGCATCATTTTGAGTAAAAAAACCATCAAATATTACTGATTTTTACTGGGCTGGCACCTTTATGTTTGCACTGACAGTGAGTTTTCATAACAAGAATCGTACACAACCGAAAACTGTGACCTTGAACCGCAATACGAACTGTAGTTAGGAGACAGAATTTTGCCTCGGGCCCCATGGACGTCTGAACCCGCTCTGCATATCAGAACTGTCTTTTTACTCTTTTATGCCATCGTGGCTGAGCCTTTGATGCACTTTCATTCTTTGCTCTCCTCCAGATATGGTTTTAATCAACAGACGCAGACATTTTTGCCCTCCCTGATCCCAGCTGATCTCCAAAGATAAATCCGAAGTGCTTTTTCTGACCTGCTGTAGGAGCTGGTGGCCCTCCACAGCTGGTACGGCGAGTCGAAGCTCTGAGCGCTCCACAGCAGCTGCAGGTCGAACTCCATCCCCCCCAAGTGATCCGGGGCCATGAGGCGAGACTTGTGCCCGGGCAGGGTGTGGTGCTCCGGCACAAACTGGCCTGCAGGGGGCGCACGGACAGTCAGAACGTGTTGGGACAGCAGAGACAGGTGCATGTACTCGTATGCGGGGGCCGTACCTCTGAACTTGGCGTGTGTTTTGAACTCGATGACCAGGCGCCCGTCGTCTCGGATGTAGATCCTGATGATCTGGAGTCGGGCTGAGAGAACGCTGTCGGTCTGGATACCTGCAGATGGAGCACGGAGGTCAACCAGGAGCTGTGGAGAACTACACGCTACATTTCTCTGATCTGGCCAAGATTTTATCACGTTTTTATCAGGTTTTTCATCTTGTTTTCAGATTTATTATCGGCTTACTCGTTCTGAGACGGCTTCATTCTAGTCTAGAGGTCGTTTATTGTAAGATCTTGCTGCATTAACAGATAATTTCACTACTTTTATGTCATTTTCTAATAGATTTAAGTGTTTATATCTTAAATTTTGGCCGAGCTTTTTTGCAGTGTGTTTGTCTGTATAAACAATAGGCAGAACATCAGTAAAACCTGTTCTTCTCCATGGAAATAAGTCATTTAAAACCGTACTTTGGCCAAGAAAATTGTGATTAACGATGAAATCATGATGATTATGAACATTTCTGACAGTTTAAAAATGTTCTGGATATGAATAATGATCATTTGAAAACTAGTACAACATTTAAACAACAGTGAAATGGAAAACAGTAATGATCTAGAAGAAAACATTGTGGATAAGTATCATTTTCTTTCCTGTTTCTGTGCATTTGTGGCATCATCTTTGTTGGCGATTATCACGATTATATAAAATGTGCCACGGACGATTATTGTCGACCCTTTTTATCACGATAAATGACATTATTGTTTATTGTAAAGCAACAACATCTTGACGAAGACAAGCAGGAGGTGTGCCAAGGCCATGTTACAGTCTAGGTTTGTGGAGGGGCAAGCCAGATCACAATAAAATAAATGTTTGAGATTCAAATTCTGAGCTCAGACATCCTGGAAATGCTTTAGTTTAGTCTAATAATTGGCTGATATAAGGTGGGACTGTGACTAGAAAGAGCATGAATGTCCAACGATCACTGTAATAATCCCCACTGTGGGACAAGTTAACATTTTCTTACATTTTGGTTTGATTAATTTAATTGTAGCTTGCAATTAAAAATATTTCAGTAGAATTTACAACATAAAAAAATGACTCTTGTGAGCTTTAAGTCATGTTATAATGTTGTCACCTGCTCAAAAACAGACCTGGAGTTGTGTTTTGTTTCCTGCTTCATGTTTGAGAAATCCTGGGTTATTAGTCTGTCAGATCAAAATGCTCTGTTCCATTTTGCGATGTCATGAAGTGATAGTTTATGCAGGGTTTGTGTGAATGAAACAAAACAGAACTCCAGGTCTGTTTTTGATGAGAAAACATTAGAACATACGTCAGACAAAGGCGTTTTAACTCAGGGTGTAACGAGATCCAAGTCTCACGGTACGATATGGTCACGGTATGAACATCACGGTATGAACATCACGGTATGAACATCACGGTATGAACATCACGGTATGAACATCACGGTATGAAGATCACGGTATGAACATCACGGTATGAACATCACGGTATGAAGATCACGGTATGAACATCACGGTATGAAGATCACGGTATGAACATCACGGTATGAACATCACGGTATGAACATCACGGTATGAACATGAACATCACGGTATGAACATCAGGGTATGAACATCACGGTATGAACATCAGGGTATGAACATCACGGTATGAACATCAGGGTATGAACATCACGGCATGAACATCACGGTATGAACATCACGATATGAACATCACGGTACGATATGGTCACGGTATGAACATCACGGTATGAACATCAGGGTATGAACATCAGGGTATGAACATCACGGTATGAACATCACGGTATGAACATCACGGTATGAACATCACGGTATGAACATCACGGTATGAACATCACGATATGAACATCACGGTATGAACATCACGGTATGAACATCACGGTATGAACATCACGATATGAACATCACGGTATGAACATCACGGTATGAACATCACGGTATGAACATCACGGTATGAACATCACGGTATGAACATCACGGTATGAACATCACGATATGAACATCACGATATGAACATCACGGTATGAACATCACGGTATGAACATCACGGTATGAACATCACGGTATGAACATCACGGTATGAACATCACGGTATGAACATCACGGTATGAACATCACGGTATGAACATCACGGTACGATATGGTCACGGTATGAACATCACGGTATGAACATCACGGTATGAACATCACGGTATGAACATCACGGTATGAACATCACGGTATGAACATCACGGTATGAACATCACGGTATGAACATCACGATATGAACATCACGGTATGAACATCACGGTATGAACATCACGGTATGAACATCACGGTATGAACATCACGGTATGAACATCAGGGTATGAACATCAGGGTATGAACATCACGGTATGAACATCACGGTATGAACATCACGGTATGAACATCACGATATGAACATCACGATATGAACATCACGGTATGAACATCACGGTATGAACATCACGATATGAACATCACGGTATGAACATCACGGTATGAACATCACGGTACGACATTTATTGCGATATTGTGGGAAAACTCACAATATATCGATATTCTACATAATAACAAGACTGACTCTAAAACGCTTTGACCAGTCATTTGGTACAACATTTATTGTCATTAGGGATGGAATGAAATCCAAATCTCTCTGTACGATATTTTCACCATGTGGGTCAATGACTTGACGCCTACATTTTCTGTCCAGTTGCAGTTTCCTCAGTTAAAAAGGTTCAAATTTCATAATAATTCAGCACATTTCTGTAGCACCTCTGACCTCCATGGAACCAAATAATTTTTTTTCAGAAATCCTGAGTTATTCTGCACGTTTTTGTCCTTAAAGTGTTAAAATGTCATGTGGTGCGACCGTGCATCATGTGGTGTGACCTAATAACAGCAGGAATTCTATGGCTGGAGTTTAATAACAGACAAAGTCGACTTGGGTGAGTGGTTCTTTAGGCATTTTTTTTCATTTTTCTTCATTTTATAAAATAAAACTATTTTAAGGTTATTCTTGGTCGCACCACATGGTATTTTGCACTAAAAATGCTTCATATAGATGTTAAACACAGATTTATGCTCCTGACACTGGAAATATTTGAAAAAGTTCAATAGAAACTAATGTTTTTTAGATTTTAAAATTTGGCTGTTGAAAATCCTTATACGTCATTGACCCTTATACATCTCACTGTACCATATTTATTGCGATATTTTGTCTGAATCTGCTCCTTTTCCCCTAAAAACGCTTCACAAGACTTAATCCAAAGAGTGAAGATGTAAAAGTGCTTAGAACAGTTATTTCTTCATGTCGTCTGCACTGAAACAGAGCAAAGGATCATGGTCTATGTAGTTCCCTCTGTTTTTTGAGCTATTTCTGCATCAGAACTGTTCATTTAAGCAAAGAGACTTGGGATTCGATATATTGTGATGGTCACGATATTATTGTGAGACCTTTAGAGATACGATATCACCATATTTACGTTATTGTTACACTCCTAGTTTTAACATTGGAAATTACACAAAAAGCTGTCCTTGTTCCTTGATCTTTAATATTTGGAATTGCAGGAAAAATCTGAGTGTTTTACCGGTCCTCCAGAGCACGGTGTCGTAGAAGAAGGAGAACTCCATCTCCGTGTGGTGCTCCAGAGACGCCCACCCCCGAGGAGCCGTCACGTAGATGTAGGACACGTACAGAGGGACCTGCACCGTCAGGAAGGACTGGGCGGAGTCACGCACCTGGAACACAAACACCCGCTTACAAATGTGCTCTTTTTTCTACATTTTACTTTTATTTTCTGGTCGTGAAAACATTTACAACCCTTCGAAACACATAAAATATTGCGTTACAAAAAGAAAAATGGATGTTATAACAATATTCCCTGTTTCTGTTTTCACCTACCCCCTATCTCCGCCCACTTCTGTGTATTTCGAAAACAAAAACAGACTCTCTCAAACATGTAGGGTTCAAAAAGTCACAATTGTTGCAGTGAAATGGCCCCGTGAAGAAGTGGGGCCCATCGGTTTTACAGTTGTGAGCAGAAAGTCTGTGGAAATCGGTTTTAGATCAGTTTTGGAGTTCAAAATGTGTTTAAAACTTTAGATGATTCTCTTAATTGGGTGGGATAATACCAGTCGTAAAGATAAATTATAGTTTTACACGAATCAAGACGCAACAGGCTCTATTCACGCTTTCGTCACAAACCAGGGAGACGTTTGGAAACCTGCAATGAAACCTCCGGTGTAGTTCCCGACACCGACTGTGATCAAACCCACTGAAGTAAACGTGATTGTTGGTAAAATGAAGACCGCAGACGTATGTGCGGTTTGGAATCATCCTCGTCTCTTCTAATCGCATGCGCAGTGGGGAAATGATGAAAACTGAGGTACGGAGCCTATTTGTAGCAGCCTATCCCTGTCCAGTTTCTGGGATAACTCGACCCCACCCTCCCAACCCCGATTTCGTTCATCTTCCAGACATAAGACGTCTACGAGGGGGGCGGTCCCATTCCTGCTGGGCCAGTTGAAGATTGAGACGGAGCACCCACCCACGAGTCTTAACCCAGCCATCTCCGCCCCGCCTCGTACACTCATCCACAAACTTCTTCGCACAATATTGTTGTTGGCGTAGTCCTTGCTAGTGAATGCACCTTATAAAATAGCACTGACTTGGAAAGCACTTTAGAAAATGGGGGCTGTTTTTTTAAAGATGTATTTGACATACGATAATTTAAACTATTTCTTCTTATTTTTATTTGCGCTGCTGGTGACCTGGACCAGAGTGATTCGTTTCTGTGTATTTTTTATACTGAAATGACAACTTCTGATTCTGAAATATGTTGAAAATTAGAGATTTTTAACATACTGATGACATAACATTAGGAGAATTCTGTACAAAAGTTCTGTTCACACAATTCACACACAAGCAGCACATTTTTCTGATACTTTAAACATTATTTAAACAAAATAAAAGTGTTTTCCTCTATTTTTATTTGTCAAGTAATAATGTCTGTACATTAAATGTAGTTAATATGATTAACTTTGGTTCAGGAGCAGGACCACGCCTCAACCGCTCTCGCCTCTTCTCCAGCGAATCACAGCTCACTTCTGCCACGCCTCAATTTCCCAGAAGCCTGCTTGTAGCAGCCTACCCCGGCAACCTAGTTCCTAGAATAACTCGACCCCACCCTCCAAACCCATATTTGTTCTCTTCCAGACATAAGACGCATATGAGGGGGGTCCCGTCCTGCTGGGCCATGTGAAGATTGAGACTGAACCACCACCCTGAGTCTCAACCCAGCCGACCCACCTCGTCTCAATATAATAAACGCTTTTCGCTTCGCACGTGTTGTTGGCGTGGTCCTTGCTAGTGAAAGGAGTTTTGGACCTAGACCCTTGTGTGATGTCACGATTTCCAACCAAGAAGTCAAGTTTTAAACGTAAAAAACTGCGAAAAAAGGTGCGAAATTCTAATCAAACTCTAAAATGTGATCATCTGAACTGTTTTCGTGAAGTCTGTATTCTAATCCGTCACTTTTAACAAGCTGCTGAACTATCATTTCAGCGTGTTCTCCTAGAAAACCCTCAATAAACATCCCGATGTCTGTCTGGAGAACCTGGAAGTCGGCGGTGACGGAGCCCCCGCACACGTCGATGAGCTCGGTCATGTCGTAGAAGGCGTCGAAGGTCCAGATGCAGCTCTTCAGGTTCAGGTGTTTGTAGAGCTGCAGAGTCCTGGGCTCGCGGACGCTCGGGTTGAACTGGTACGGCCGGTCGTATCCCGGGCCCAGGGAGATGCTGTCGAAGGAGGCGTCATCCAGGAAACCCGACTCTGAGGGCGGAGCGAGGGGCCGAGAGTTAAGACGGGAACTACGATTTCCACCTCGAAATAATCACATGCAGAGCTTAACAAATGTATTAGACCTGTCATGAAAACGTAAAGAACTTCATAGTTTATCAAAAACGTGTTTCAAATTAACACTTTAATTGTTCTTCATTGAAAAAATAAGCAATTGGAGTAAAAAAAATCGTCCTGGTTGACAAATAATAACCAAAAATGTGAATATTTAGTGTGATCCTTGTGATTCTTGCTGCTTTGTTTTTATGTCGTTTTGCAAAGTCTCTTTTGTTATTGAGTTCCAAATAGTTTCAGCTGTTCCCAGAGGCTTTGGATGAGACTTTTTGGAAAATATTAAACTTGAAAATGTATGGACAGCAACAATAGTTCTATTTTAGCATTAAATATCTGGTTTTGATAAAAAAATATCTGGCAGATACTGGGGGATTAACCATTATAGAAACATAAAAAGATGTTTTGGTGGACAGAAATACTGTGAAATTACGGCAGCAGCAAACGCCTTATACTGGGGGTGGTCTAATACGTTTGTTAAGCTCTGTACATACGACACAATATTGATATATCAGTGTCACTAGTGTAGGACCATGTGGTGATATTATTGAAACAGTTAGTTGGTGTAATTATAGTTTCAGAGCAGTTTAAGGCAGTGTCCACCAGCGTCTGAACAGAAGACGATGTGGTATCAAGCGGACATCCATCAAACTGATTATTATTATAAAGGCGCAAAGACTCAATGCAAAAGACAGTGACCATTTGTTGATCCATTTACCGTTAAAGTTCACATATTTAGCCTGGGATCATTCTGTTGTAATTTACATCTACAGTTCTGTGCAAAAGCTTTAGGCAGGTGTGAAAAAATGCTATAAACTAGGAATGCTTTAAAAATATAAATACAGTGAACCGTCACTATAATGCGGTTCACCTTTCACGGCTTCGCTGTGTCACGGATTTTTTATGCTTTTTTTTTTTTACAGTGCATTGTGTTCTGAATCCTGATTGGCTGAGGTCGTCTAGAAGTGAAAAATGTTGACATTGGTCTTTTACTTAGACCAAAGTCAACAGTTTCTGAGTCTCGTCTCTGTGCAGCCCGACAAATATACCTTTGCAAATTTTCTCCATGACAAAACCCACAATGTGGAGGAAACGTTCTGCACGACAAAGGCAAAAGGCCGAGGAAGATGCAACTATCGCAGAAAAAGTGAAACTTCTGGACCTGCTGAAGATAGAAGCTGTAGGCGCCTTTACAGAATAAATGAATCTTCGGTTTGTTCTTGGAAAAAGACGTCTGCACCACAGCTTCAGTAGAAAAAGACACTACAGGAGTCAGGACGAAGAGGCTCAGTCAGAGGGACTGAGAAATACGCCTGAGTCACAATGTCCAATCTCCTATTCATTATTAAAATGATTATTTTACAGTATTTTTAAAAACTAGTTATTTGTAAGAAATCTTTTATATTTTTATTTCTTAAACAAATGCTTGGGCCTGAACAGGTTTTGATCTTTGGTTTCATTCTATAGTACAGTTTGTATTGTGTAATAATTGTAAAAAATAAAGCTGATACTTCACAGATTTCGCCTGTCGCGGGTTCTTTTTGGAGCGTGACCCCTGCGATAAACCAGGGTTCACTGTAATGATTGTTTTTATCAGTTTGCAAAATGCAAAATGAGCGAACAAAAGAAAAAGCCAAAGTCATTCAGAACTCTCTTGAAGTTGTGTTGGTGCTGGTCGGGCCCCACAGACCCTGACCTCAGCATCATGGAGGGAGTCTGGGATTAACATGAAGAGACAGAAGGATGTGAGGAAGCTCCATCCACACAAGATCTGAGCTTAGTTCTTTAACATGTTTGGAACAGCGACCAGCCCAGGTCCTTCACAAACTGTCTGCAAGTAAAACCTAGAAGAACTGATGCTCTTCTGAAGGCAAAGCTCACACCACTGATCTGATTTAGATTTCTCTTTTGGTCGGTCACTGCATTTTGTTGATGGATGAAAATAAATGATGAACACTTCCATTTTTGAAGCATTCCTGGTTTACAGCATTTTTTCACACCTGCCTAAAACTTTTGCACAGAACTGTAGATGTAAATTATAACAGAATGATCCACAGGCTCAAGCACAATATGTGAACTTTAATGGTAAATGGACCAACAAAAGGTCACTATTGTCTTTTGCACTGAGTCTTTGCACCTTTATAGTAATGCTCAGTTTGATGGATGTCAGCTTGATACCACATAGTCTTCAGTAAACTATAATTACATGTGTGTGTTCCCTCAGTCGTCCAGGGAGGATCCAGCGCATAGGAGAAATTCAATTCTGTAAAATGACTAAATTAAAGAAATAGTCAGCAGCAAATGAAAGTAGTGATTAAAGATTAGTCAAACATGCACAAATTGTTCCAAATACAACTTAAAGAGGGGAAACGAGAAGGGGAAACATCTATAACATGGTTAACAGCTCGGAAAAGTCCATTTTGTAAAATCGGCGATAGAAGCAGACAGTGTTTGAGTGAAAGTGTTTACCAGCGATGCCCTGCAGGTCTCTGGGGGTGACCAGGTTGGAGCACACGTGCTGCTGCCTGTAGATGGACTCGGACAGGAGGAAGTGCAGGTTGTGAAGGGGCAGAGTGGAAACCAGGGGGAGCATCCCGTCCTGGTGAGGAATCTGCACCGAGATGTGGATCCTACAGGGAACATGCGGAAAAGACTGTGAACAATAATCTCATTATGTTCATCGACACCAGCGAGAGTTTGTACTCATACAAATCATTTATGTGCGCTGAGCTTTGCTACATCACCTGCGGCAGCGACGCCGAATCCAAAGATGGAACCTGACCAGGCGAACACGGACATTTGCAAGACGAATGATACATAATAATTTATAGACTTAAAACTTTTCTTGTCATACATGAAGATTGTGCTGACAGACACATTAAATCTCCCCCATCAGCAGGTCCGGATGTGTCATCCACATGTTTGTTTATTTCCACGTGTGACCCAGATGAACCTGCTCATGTCGTCTGTGACATCACGGTTCACTTGGAAAAAACAAGTTTTATTTGGTTCGGGAACCAACTTCTTCGGTTCGGTTCCCGAACGCTCTGATTTTCGGTGTGAACACGTCAGTTGGTTCAAGATTAGGTGCAGGAACTGGCACCAGCACAGTTCTGCTGGCCTGAAAGTGACTTAAGAGATAAACTGTAGAAATTCCGAGATCTTCCCAGGGTAACGATCAGCTAAAGGATAACATTTATAATAAATCTGAGTTTTTCCCAGACTTATGTATCAGCTAAAAAGATTCAATCAAACATTCATAATTACAATATACAAAGGTTTGTTAGACACCTGCACCTTCAGACTCGCTCAGACCATCAGAAACCTCAGTAGATCCTTTAGCCTCTCTGACATTTTTCCTGTTTCTCTCCCTCATGCCTTGAATCCTGCTGTTCTGTAACGATGATCTCTGTCTCTGTGCTGTTTCTTTTTTCTTTTATTTTTCAGAAGTCAACAACTGTTAGTTTGACAGATGTAGACAGGATGGGTGAAGTGTATATAAATAAGCACAGGCCACTGCAGGCCTCAAACCCCCGCGTCTCTGTGCACGTCTCTCCTCACATGAACATAAACCTGATGCCCACAGCAGCCGGGGCCCCGCTCTGACCTGTTGGGGTGCTCCTTGTGCTTGACGTCCAGGTACTTGAGCGTGGCGATGAAGGACTGCGCCTGGAAGCCTCGTGCCGTTCCCGTGGTGACCGGCGTGTGGCAGATGGCGCCGTCCGTCCCCACGGTGGCGATGTTGCTCCTCAGAGGCGTCCCCAGGTGCCCGGCCTTATCCCGAGCCTGAGCCACGCAGCGCACGTGGAACCGCCGGGAGAAGTAGATACTGTCCAGCACCTGAGCAAAGCGCGTCATTTCCTCAGCGTATGATTGACACGAGTGTAGAGCGTGATCTCTGACATTCATAACCTCTTTCATAATTTCATTCATAACTTCATTCATTCATAACTTCATTTATAATTTAATTAAACTTCATTTCTAAGAACCTTAATGTTGAACAAAGTATATTTATTTTCCGCTCCATATGACTGACACTAGTGTAGTGTGTGGTGTCTGTCACTTATAACTTCATTCATAACTTCATTTCTAACTTTATTAATTCATTCATATCTTAATTCATTACTTCATTCATAACTTAATTTCTAACTTCATTCATTCATACCTTCATTCATACTTTCATTCATAACATAATTTCTAACTTTATTAATTCATTCATAACTTCATTCATTTATAACTTAATTTCTAACTTTATTCATTCATTCGTAACTTCATTCATAACTTAATTTTTAAAGTTATACATTCATAACTTCATTCATACTTTCATTCATAACTTCATTTCTAACTTTATTAATTCATTCATATCTTAATTCATTACTTCATTCATAACTTCATTCATACTTTCATTCATAACATAATTTCTAACTTTATTCATTCATTCATAACTTCATTCATAACTTAATTTCTAACTTCATTCATTCATGACTTCATTCATTTGCTTATCCATAAGTTAATTCAAAACTTCATTCTTTCATAACTTCATTCATAACTTCATTTATAACTTTATCCATTTATTCATAACTTCATTCATAACTTCATTTATAACTTTATTCATTCATAACTTAACTTTTAACTTTATACATTCATTCATAACTTCATTTATAAATGTATTCATTCATTCATAACTTCATCCATTCATTCATGACTTCATTCATTCATGACTTCATTCATTTGTTTATCTATAAGTTAATTCAAAACTTCATTCTTTCATAACTTCATTCATAACTTCATTTATAACTTTATCCATTCATTCATAACTTCATTCATTCATAACTTCATTTATAACTTTAGTCATTCATTCATTCATAACTTCATTCATTCATAAGAGCCTTAAGTGTTGACCAGAGCGCCTAGTTCCCTCACCATATGATTGACACTAGTGTAGGACCTGGTGTTTGTCATTCATAACTTCATTCATTCATTCATAAGAGCCTTAAGTGTTGAACAGAGTGTATTATTTCCTCACCATATGATTGACACTGGTGTAGGGAGTAGTGTCCGTGACCGTCTCAAACGGGGACCTGGCTCCGTTGGTGTCGGTGGGCGCGGCCACTTCCCAGGAGAAGTGCACTTTGCTCTGGTTGATGCCGGCCTCGTCGCAGCGCTCCTTCATCACCGAGTATTTGGGGTAGTGCGGGTCACAGGGGGTCACGCACACCAGGGGGTACCCGGGCGAGGGGCTCTTCTTACTGCCCTCTTTGGTCACCTCCGCCACCTGGTCGTAGTCGGCGAGAGACACGACCTACAACGCACGAACACGGGTTTAGACTTAAGGCCGATACACGCTACAGGATTCTTCGGTCTTAAACGATTTTTAAACGTGCGACAAAAGCGCAAACACCACAGACACGAGGAGAAACTTATGAGACTAAAAATCTCCGATATCAAAGTCTGCAGCGGGATCTGTGTGTGGACCACTGGATCTAAAGCTGTGAGCGCGATCAAAGCGAATAAAACCACTCGCTCTGAGACTCTGAAGTGTTCAAAGATCAGACTCTGCACTTCCAGTCAAAACTGTGTGATTATTATGTGTGAAATGTGGAGCGAGACCTCAGATACAGGATTTTTAAAGCAGAAAAGAGGAGATAAAGTCCACAGGAAGTAGAGTCACTGCCGCTAATCTGCAGCTTCACCGCGCTCTGTCTGCATAAACAAAGGAGGAAAACGAGGAAACACCGTCTTTTTACTTTTAAAGAACACCACAAACTGGATTAACAGTGCGGTTTTGTGGACTGGAGTCATTATTTGCGGAGGACAATTTCTCTGGATAATGTGGATGAGACGCTGCACTTTAAATGTTCCACTTTACATTAGGTGAGTAATAAAGTCTTTATTTTCTCTCTATCCTGAGTTTGTTTGCTGTGTCTCTGTGTCCGTCACTCCACAGTTTTATCGTCTGTTTCCGTCGCGTTGTTGATGCTCGGTGGTTCTGATCTGACACTGACTCCACACATGAGGAGCAGCGACTTCAAAATTGCACAAGGAGGCAAAAGGTCGGGTTGGGGAGTAGAAATCGCAGCCAGAATCGAACAAATTCTCCTGTCGTGAGCGGCGGCCTTTAGACAAACTTTACTGATCCACAAGGAAAGAAAAAAGACATAGAGGAGCAATAAAATAAACAGATCCGCTGCACTCACGATGGGCGGCGCCGGGAGGATGAGGCTTCCCGCCGCCTCCTGGTCCAGGATGGTCACGGTTGCCACAGTGATGTCTCCGAGCACCGCCTCCACCGGGTCGTCAGGGCCAAGGACCAAGGACAGGGACTCGTGCCACTCCCGGTCCTCGTTGGACAGGATCTCCACCTTAAAAATGATGTGGTCCATTCCTGAAATGAAAAGGAGGATTCTATTTAATTTAATTTAACTAAAACCGGATTAAAAACCTAAACGAAATGGACGGATTTAAGTACAACTGCGTAAGGCTCTATGTCGTCACCCGATACTGACTGTTTACTTGTGCAGCGGAGCCATTACTTTAGCAGAGAAAATAAGTCCAGCGGCAGAAATATCCATTAAACAGAGAGGCAGATGTGAGTCCTGCTGTGATACGCTCGTCCAGGAGTTTATGGAGTTTATTGACAGTTTTTATTGTATGAGTAACATCAGCGCACACACAGGGCGTGTATAGTGAAATCGAGTGTGTGGGTATATGACCCACCTCCTCCAACAAGGTCAGAGTCCCATATATATTAAGTTTTATTATTTAATCTTGAGAATCACATTCTATTGTCAAAAAAACAGAAAAAAAAATCATCATGGTATTTAAATCAGTGTTGAGTATTGAGTCTATTCCTTAGTATCGAAATCGAGTTTGAAGTTTTAGTATCGTAACAACACTAGTGAAAAACACAAATGATCCGGTTGCACAGTCCTGCATTTACCTTTTGGACAGAACAAAGTAATCAATAGAAAAAAGGCTCAAGGTTCTTGATTTGTCATTCAAGCGTGCGAGGGAAACACATGACAGAACGAAATGTGTTCCTCAAGGCCCCCGGTGATTAAAAGAGATAAGAACAATAATAAATAAGCAATATTAAAAGGACTTTTTAGGACATTTAGCAGTTTCAATAGTCAAGTACAAGTAAAACAAGAGGCAAGAAGTCAGTGCGCACCGTTCGAAAGTCTGAAGTCTAAAAATGTAAGAATTGGTCGAGTATAACCTCCTCAAAACTATGTACAAAACTCACCAAATAACATTACCAAACAACTTCAAAAAGAGAGAAAGTAGTTATAAATTAAGAGGAACTGAATTTAGAACTAAACCAAAGGAGCGACGTATCTCAATCCAAGGAGGTGTGAAAATAAAACTAGAATAAAACTAAAGTCTATTCAAGTTATTAAGAAAAGTGTGAAAGTAGCACTAATGAAAAGATAATACTTAGTGTGTAAAATTAAGAGTATGTTTGTGTTTTTGTTGTGTTTGCAGCACTGGAGCTGTAATATCATTTTGAGTTGAGCTTTTGCTTCTTTCTGTGCCCTTTCATTCATATTTATGTTAAAGTTGTATAACTGCGAGTATATTGTATTTGCTTTTTGTTTTAATGAATGAAATAAAGAAAATAAAAGAAAAGAACACATAAACTGCATAAATGTATTAAACGGTGGAGTCTGACCTGGGGTGAAGCGGAGCACGCGGCTGTTGGGGTTGTAGTCCACTCCGGACTGGGCCGATCCGTCCCGGGTGCTGCAGCGGATCTTGGAGGTCCGGTCCAGGTCTCCTCGCCGGACCACTTTCACGTTCAGGACCTGGACCCCGTCCGGACCCGGCGGCTCCCTCACCTGGTAGGACGCCTGCTCGAACTCAATGGTGGGAGCTGAGACGGGAGACACGGGGTTAAGAACTGGTTTAAATTGACACTTTTTTACACTTTTACACTATTTTTTGGCATCGGATGTGGAAAGTAATGAAGTACAAAGGTAAAAAGGTGGGTACTCCTCAGTTAAAAGCATTAAAATTTCATAATAATTCAGCACATTTCTGTAGCACCTCTGACCTCCAGGGAACCAAATCATTTTGTTCATAAATCCTGAGTTATTCTGCATGTTTTTGTGCTTAAAGTGTTAAAATGTCATGTGGTGCGACCGTGCATCATGTGGTGCGACTAATAACAGCAGGAATTCTCTGGCTGGAGTTTAATAACAGACAAAGTCGACTTGGGTGAATGGTTCTTTAGGCGTTTTTCTTCATTTCTCTTCATTTTCCAGGGCAGTAGTTTGTTCATTAAACACAAACAGGCGACTGTCATATTGGAGCAAAAGAAAATATCAATATGCATTAAAAATCTAAAGAAACGCAACAGTTTGTTTCTATACACTTCATATTACTCACAACTTAGATTAAAATCCCAACCATGTTTTAGAGAATAAAACTATTTTAAGGTTATTCTCGGTCGCACCACATGACATTTTACACTAAAAATGCTTCATATAAATGTTAAACACAGATTTATGCTCCTGACACTGGAAATATTTGAAAAAGTTCAATAGAAACTAAGATTTTTTATGTTTGAAAATTTGCCTCTTGAAAATCCTTTTGCATTTGTGGCATTGACCCACAAACAAATAAATACAGGTAGAAAATCAATACATTTAATAGATCTCAAAATCTGTCCAAAAATACTTTTACTTTTTACTCCAAAACACTTCAGAAGTAGATTTTTTCACGTGATACTTTTGAGTATTTTTGGCTCCTGTAGCTTAAAGATGCTTTGTGTAACTTTTCAAACGCTTTTCTCCATGGATTATGGTTATTGCTTTGTCAGGAATGTTCCACAGTACGGCATTAAACCTTTCTATCTCCATGGAGACCAAACCAGACCAGGTTACAGGTCAGATCTGTGGAGAGGCAACCCCGCTCACAGTCAGAATGTTGTTTTTCTAGGTGTTTTTGAGCTGTAAAAAACCACCTGTAACGGAATAAATGTAAAGTAGAGCTGTTTAAAGTCACACTGCGGAACATTCCACTCATGGCCTCACCGTCCTCGTCGTTGGAGATGGTCACCGTGGCGACGTCGCTGGCCCCGACCATGGCCCCGCTCCAGTGCTCGCCCAGAGGGGAGCCCAGGTGAACCTGCAGCTGCTCGTCCGGCTCGAACACCGAGTCGTCTACGATGTGGAGCGTGCAGTTTTTCACCTGAAAGAAAAACAGAATTATTATTATTACCGTAAAATACAAAATAGTCACCGGGGCGTTTATTTGTTTCAGTCACTTAACAGACCAGGCCTTTATTTGAGACCAGGCGACAAAAATCTCGCTCAACAAAAGTAGGAAAATCTGGATCTCAAATTCTTTTAACCAGTATGACGATAATTTAGGCGACTTTCTACACAGGCATAGGCGAGTTCATGTGAAAATCTCTCTGGAGCCGAGAGTTTCCCACATGTGAAAGCGACTCCTGAATCACAGGAAGTCGTTCAAACCCTCCACAACACGCAGACGTTTCTTTAGCCAAACAAGCGACAGACGCAGCGAGTGTGGAGCAGCGGAGCGAGAACGTTCACCCGCCGCATCAGGAGGAGCAGCTGCTTTTTTCAGCGCTTACAGTTTATGCAAATGAGCCGTGCGGTTTCAAGTTTGGTTTGTGTAGAGACGACGCGAGCATCAGTCCTGCTCCTGTTGCCGCAGCTCGACTTCTGTCTTCAGCACCAACATTAGACTCAATGTTTATGTTGAACCGACGCTTATTTATCAAAATATACAAATCTACACCTGCACCCGGAGTTTAAAGGGTGTTTTATTTGGTGTTTTACGGTAAAAGCATTAGAGCTTTTCCTCCTTATGCATAGAAACATGTTTTATTTCTTTTTTTTTTTAATAATTGTTTTTATTTACATTATTCAAAGAGCCCATTTTACACTATTTTCTGATCTGTGTTTGTAATGTTCTAATATCGTTTCCTCATCACAAACAGACCTGGAGTTGTGTTTTTTTGTTTCATTCAGACGTTTAAGTCACACAAACTGCAGCATTATTAAGCTCCACACAGCTTCACTAGAATCTTCTGGATCATTTCAGCTCCTGGAATTGTCGATCTACTACTGAACTAAAGGTTAAAGGAGCTGTTCACTTGAAAACCACAACTTTGTGACATCACAAGGTGGAACAGAGTGTTTTGAGCTTTGGAGACGTAGACAGACTCATAGTAAAGAGTAACTCAAACATGTGAATGAAACAAAACACGACTCCAGCTCTGTTTTTGAGGAGGGAACAACATTAGAACACGACTTAAAGCTTCACAAGAGTCAGTTTTATGTGATATAAAACTTTCACACTTTCACATCAGCGTAATAAGACAATTGAAATGTAAAATTAATAACAGCTTAGGCTATTATGTAGGAAGCCAACTCAGAATGTTTGGGATTTTGTTGTGTTGTTCTGTCATTTTTGGTAGGCTCATGTTAATTGAATATAAATTGCCTACATGACCTTTTTTTATTTTAGTTTTATTTGGTCATTTTTCAGCACCACAAAACTTCCATAACCAAAAGGGTTTAGGTTGAAGTAAAATACTAAAAACCCTTGTTGGTTATGTGTAATCTGCGTTCATGTTCCAAATGTCTTTTTTCAGTTGATTGATAAAATTGGACTTTCCATACAAACAACATCCTACGTGTTTCATTAGGCCTATGAAAACAGTGTGATTTTAACTGTGTCAGGCTCAAACACAAATATCTTAATGCCTTTCGGGCTCGGTTCCGATTCGATCACTGCTCTGTCGGACGAGGGCCGTTCGCGGTCAGAAAAAAATTGCCCCGATCCACACTCTACAGCAGGGGTCATCAAACTGAGGCCCGCGAACTGAATCTGACCCCATTATGCCCCTTTGACCGGCCCCTCTGCCCCTCTGCCCCTCTGCCCCTTTGCCCCTCTGCCCCCACTACCTGAACCGGCCCCATGAGGCAATCCTCAAAATTTGTCATGGCCTACTTTTTTTAATTACTTTTTGGCAAATAATAACATGTCTGCATCTTCTTTTGTTGACTTTTTTAATTAAAACATGATATTTATATGAAGTATTTATATTTATATTTAAATAATTACATGACGTATTTACATTTGCTGCTGAATTTTCATCACCCGACGAGCTCGAGATCAAACAGTGACAGTCAATGCATGGAATACATGGAATATCTGTGGTACTTCCAATTAAAACCGTGTGAAGTACTTCACAGTTTTGCAAACCACTGTATGTGCCAGGAATGATATGTTGATATAGTTTTGTGGAGGGCTGTGCCAGGCTGATCATTTCTACTACACAATGAGGCTGGTGCTCGTTTTGGTCATACAAATATGGCCCCGGCCCCGTCACAGTCAGGAGCGATAATGTGGCCCCCAGAGTTCAGGGACGTGCAGAGGGGGGTTGCTTTGGTTGCCCTGGCAAGTGCCCGTATGGCCTCCTCGACTGAAGTTGCCCTTCCAGGGGAAAAAATATATATACATATATATTTTATTTTTTATATCGGTCGAAGCATACAGGTTTTCATGGATGAAAATGCCTCTGCCTACATTTGAAAATGAAAATAAAAGAGTCGCCTCATTCACTTCCATTAGGGCACCGCGCGAGTGCGAGTCTGGAGGGAGGGGCTCAGTTCTGTTTACAGAGCCACAGAGCTGCAGGCGACACCTGAGCCTGCGCAAAGTAAAGAGAGATTACCCACAAGCCCCGCGGAGGAAGCGCGGTCCACGCAGCGTACGCGACAAGACACGATCCATGCGCTGTGTCCACGCCGTACAGGAGTCGGTGCAGTGTGCACGGCACTAGATATATACTTAGCCGCAGTGCTTTATGGGAAGGTTTTCAGACCATGAGTGAGGAAGACGTGTTCAACAGTTCTACCCCTGGGCACTGAGCGATGGGCTCACATGGATAATTTAATTGTATGTATCAATCTGTCTAGAGAGCACCATCTATTGGGAAATGCAATAAATGCAGGGAAAATAAAATGAAGTTTGATCACAGTTCATTAAAGTTTGGCGAGCGGTGCGGTGCCCCTTTCTTCATGCCAGAGCAACTGCCCCTTAAAGTTCCTGTGCACGTCCCTGCCCCAGAGAGAAAAGTTTGGTGACCCTTACAAGGGAATCAAGGCAAGAGTCAAGATGGTCCCCACACATTATTAAACTGTTTTTGACATATTTTGTTCAATACTTAAATAATATTTCATTAACAATTTCCATGTTTCTAATCCTGGTGCGTCTTGGTTTTTAGTATTTTTTAATGAAAAATTATGATTTGCTGTATTCCTGTGTGTGCTAAAGGAGCTGTACCCTCTCTCCTTTGAGGAAGGTGATCCTGGACTGGTCGGTGTTGGGTCTCTCCTCGAAGTCCTCCATGACGGCGGCGGACATGGTGCGGGTGAAACAGCGCACGGACGATTTAAAGGACAAATCCCCGCTCCGGACCACAGACAGGTCTAACACAGAGTCCCTCTCCTTCACCGTGAACGACGTCTTCTCGAACTGCATACTGGGGACTGAGGACCAAACGACATCCACACGTTAATACACTCAACAAAAATATAAATGCAACACTTTTGTTTTTGCTCCCATTTGTCATGAGATGGACTCAAAGATCTAAAATTCATTCCAGATACACAATATTACCATTTCTCTCAAACATTGTTCACAAATCTGTCTAAATGTGTGATAGTGAGCACTTTTGCTTTGCTGAGATAATCCATCCCACCTCACAGGTGTGCCACATCAAGATGCTTATCAGACACCATGATTAGTGCATAGGTGTACCTTAGACTGTCCACAATAAAAAGCCACTCTGAAATGTGCAGTTGTTGCTTTATTGGGGGTCTGGGGACTCAGAACCAGTCAGTATCTGGTGTGACCACCATTTGCCTCATGCAGTGCAACACATCTTCTTCGCATAGAGTTTATCAGATTGTCAATTGTGGCCTGTGGAATGTTGGTCCACTCCTCTTCAATGGCTGTGCGAAGTTGCTGGATATTAGTGGGAATTGGTACGCGCTGTCGTATACGCCGGTCAAGCACATCCCAAACATGCTCAATGGGTGACATGTCCGGTGAGTATGCTGGCCATGCAAGAACTGGGACATTTTCAGCTTCCAAGAATTGTGTACAGATCCTTGCAACATGGGGCCGTGCATTATCTTGCTGAAACATGAGGTGATGTTCATGGATGTATGGCACAACAATGGGCCTCAGGATCTCATCACGGTATCTCTGTGCATTCAAAATGCCATCAATAAAATGCACCTGTGTTCTTCATCCATAACAGATGCCTGCCCATACCATAACCCCACCACCACCATGGGCCACTCGATCCACAACATTGACATCAGCAAAGCGCTCACCCACACGACGCCACACATGCTGTCTGCCATCTGCCCTGAACAATGTAAACCGAGATTCATCCGTGAAGAGAACACCTCTCCAACGTGCCAGACGCCATTGAATGTGGGCATTTGCCCACTCAAGTCTGTTACGCGACGATCTGGAGTCAGGTTAAGACCCGATGAGGACGCGATCATGCAGTTGAGCTTCCCTGAGACGGTTTCTGACAGTTTGTGCAGAAATTCTTTGGTTATGCAAACCAATTGTTTCAGCAGCTGTCTGAGTAGCTGGTCTCAGACGATCTTGGAGGTGAACCTGCTGGATGTGGAGGTCCTGGGCTGGTGTGGTTACACGTGGTCTGCGGTTGTGAGGCCGGTTGGATGTACTGCCATATTCTCTGAAACGCCTTTGGAGACGGCTTATGGTGGAGAAATAAACATTCAATGCCCAAGCAACAGATCTGATTGACATTCCTGCTGTCAGCATGCCAAATGCACGCTCCCTCAATGCTTGCGCCATCTGTGGCATTTTGCTGTGAGACAAAACTGCACATTTCAGAGTGGCCTTTTATTGTGGACAGTCTAAGGTACACCTGAGCACTAATCATGGTGTCTGATGAGCATCTTGATGTGGCACACCTGTGAGGTGGGATGGATTATCTCAGCAAAGCAAAAGTGCTCACTATCACACATTTAGACAGATTTGTGAACAATGTTTGAGAGAAATGGTAATATTGTGTATCTGGAATGAATTTTAGATCTTTGAGTCCATCCCATGACAAATGGGAGCAAAAACAAAAGTGTTGCGTTTATATTTTTGTTGAGTGTATGAAAGAATTATTATTAAATGTCATAATAGTAAATCGTCCGTACTGTCTAAGAAGGTGTCCTGGATCACCACACTGGCCTCATATGGCTCCTGCAACACTGCCCCCTGTGGAGAGCTCAGGAACACCACGAAGGACTCGGAGCCTTCGATCACTGGAGACTGGAGGTCGTCCACGATGGTCAGGCTGCACGTCTGAAACACACAGATCAAACGCATAAATACTCTGGCGCCAGAGCCACGAAGTCCATTTATTCAGAGACAAACGAGCACCAGTCGCCAGAAGAACCTCCAGTAACAACTAGAGATGTAAAAATAACCAAAATACCGTGATATCGTATCGTCAAAGGTCTCACAATAATATCGTGACCATCACAAAGCTCGAGGAGCTGCCATTCTCTTCCGTAAAAATGTTCCATTCCGGCTGGACCAAATGACCGCTGATCCATTTGGTAGATATGTTTTGATTTCAGGGCATATTAATGCTACTCATCACAATGCTCAACATCTATGGCCCTAACAATGATAACCCTGGTTTCTTCCGTCAAGTTTTTTATAGTTGGCGCTTTAATTCTCTTCTATTGCATGACCATACCTTTATCTCAAATATGAATGATCGTATCGATGAGTTCATGTTAACCAATGACAACGGAGAAGTGACGGATTCAACTTTGTGGGAAACTCTCAAGGTGGTTTGTAGAGGCCATATTATTACGAAATAGATCAATTACTCCCCTTACTTGAAGAGAAATCCAAAGCTACTCTGTTACTAACAGACTACAAAACTATCCTTAAATTAAAGTATGAAGAGAAGCTTTTAGCAAGTCAACTTAGAGGCTCACGAGCTCAACAAGCAATACATAGCATAAAAACTGAAACAGGACAGATATTAACAATTCCACAAAAAATTAATTCCAGATTTTAAAAATTCTATGACGAACTTTACACAAGCAAAATAAATGCAACAGACAATGATCTTTGCACTTTCTTCTCTAATCTTACAATTCCACAATTGACAGAAGACTCTAGAAACGACCTTGTTTATTGGTAAAGAAATTTCCTGATTCATTGTATGAGGCTAACATTTCTTTACTGTTAAAAAAAGACAAGGATGAGAAGGACCCTGCGAGCTATCGCTTGAGCCTGATCCCATCAGATCTCAGAAGCTAAGCAGGGCCGGAAAGTGGTGTGTGTGTGATGGTGGTGGTCAGAGGGGCCGATGGTGCAGATTGGCAGCCTCGCTTCCGTCAGTCTGTCCCAGGGCAGCTGTGGCTACAATAGTAGTTTACCACCACCAGGTCTGGAGTGAATGAATAATGCTCTGTAAAGTGTCTTTGAGTGTCCAGAAAAGCGCTGTATAAAACTGATGCATTATTATTATCGCCCTATTGCCCTCTTAAACTGTGACCAAAAAATACTAAGTAAAACTTTGGCTATAAGACTTGTTCTTCACATTGCCAATATTATACATCCCGATCAAACTGGGTTTATTCCAGGTGGACTGTCCTTCAGCACCACCCGACTACTGTTTAATACCTTATATTCTGACAAGGTAAAAAACTCACAAGCGGCTGTATTATCACTTGACGCTCAGAAAGCGTTTGATCAAATTGAATGGCCATATTTGTTCTATACCCTGAAACAGTTTGGATTCGGGAGTTCATTTATTGAACAGAGTACATTTATTTTCAGACATTACTACTGGGCTGCTAACGCTAGAGCACTTTCATTTTGGCAACTGGACTCTCCAGATAAATCTCAATCTATCTCCACTCCAAAATGGGTCAAACTTGAACTCGTTGCAGCGCAGACCAGCCTTTCCTCCAGCCTTTCCTCCATCCTTTCCTCCATCCTTTCCTCCATCCTTCATTCTGGCTATAAAAACTGCCCTAAACTTCCTAAGGATTATTTGCTCAATCAATCCTTGCAAATGTTGAACCAAATAAAAAAGACACTGGACCTGAATTACATTTCAATTTATTTCCCCTTTGCAATAATACGTTATTTAAGATACTACTTTCTTTGAATGGAGTAGGAGTGGTCTGTGCTGCATTAAGGATTTCTATGTCAATAATAAATTAGCCTCATTCTCTGAATTACAGGAAAAATATTCTCTTCCACAATCACATTGCAAACCAGACATTTTATTCAACAAAATATTGCAAATTATACAGAAAAACCTGAGACTCCTGCATTTTTAAAATTAATGCATATTAATCCAAATTCCAAACAACTCATATCACGTTTTATAAATATATTTACACAACCTATTTCAACTAATTATATTAGAGAGGCCTGGTCACAAGATGTTGGCATAACTATAACAGACGAGATATGGAAAGATGCACTTGCAAACACCTGGAATTGTTCCATCAGTTCTAGATACAGATTCATTCAATTCAAAGTTGTTCATAGTTACATTATTCCAAAGTTAAACTTAATAAAATCTTTCCATCCGTTTCATCGATGTGTGGTCGATGTAAAACATCCCAAGGCTCTTTAAGTCATCTGTTCTGGTTCTGCCCGGTGCTACAAACATTTTGGACGGACATATTCAAGTGATTCAGTGACAACTACAAAACTCTGGTAACTCCTAATCCTCTGATAGCTGTTGGGCTGCTTTAGTGACCATCATGTGCACTCTCTTTGCACAAAAAAAGTCATCAGGATGGGAATGGCTGCAGCTCTCAAACTAATACTTCGAGCTTGGAAATCATCAACTCCTCCACCTTTTACTAACTGGCTCAATGAAATGACTTTGGGAGCAAAATTAGAATATTTACGTTACGAACAAAACCAGGCACTGGACTCACTTCAAAACATGGTCCCCATTTCTGAGGTCATTAAGTTAAATCTCCCTCGGTGTTTGTGTGTATTTGTATATGTGTATGTATCTGCGTATACATATGTATATGTATGCGGTGCGTGGTAGGTATGAGTATATGTACATACATATGCATATACACATATTTATTTATGGTTCTTTGTACTGTGGCATTTTTTATTTATTTATTTAATTTTTATTATTTTTTCTTTGAGTCGATTATATTATTATTATTACAACATTTATTGTCATTAGGGATGGAACGAAATCCAAATCCGAGTTAATACAGTGCATTTCAATGAAAATTTTATATTCTAAAAAGCTAAAAACCTGTGTAATAACAATAAAAAGCCAGTTTGTGATTGAGACATGCTGCATTTATTTTACGCAGCTTTTTGTGTTCGCGTTAAAGGTGCACATTGTGATTTATGTTTCACGTCTATGTTTCACTTTCACCTTTTCTTGCCACGTCAATAAACCTATGGACGACGAGATGACGTCTTGAAGAAGAAGAAAGAGTTTTGCCGTCTGTCGAGTTGCATTCAGCACATACAGCGAGGACAGAACAAATGAACCTTGTCTCTAACACAAATTATTCCATGCTGAAGTTTCATATTTGTGGATTTTTTCCTTATCATATGTTTCAGGGACTGACCTCTTGCGTGATCCCGGGTTTGAACTGGACCTTCTTGGAGCTGGGGATGTAGTCGACCCCGGGGCTGGCGGAGGGCGGGTCAGAGGGACGAGTGGCGCACCACACGGAGGTGAGAGAGGACAGGTCACTGCCCTGACGCAGCACCGGGATCTCGATAGTGCCTGAAGACAAAGAGACCGGACAACAGAGCGTTACCACAGAGCGTTACCACAGAGCGTTACCACAGAGCGTTACAACAGAGCGTTACCACAGGACGTAACAACAGAGCGTTACCACAGGACGTAACAACAGAGCGTTACCACAGAGAGTTACCACAGAGCGTTACCACAGGACGTAACAACAGAGCGTTACCACAGAGCGTTACTACAGAGTGTTACCACAGGACGTAACAACAGAGCGTTACCATAGGACGTAACAACAGAGCGTTACCACAGAGCGTTACTACAGAGTGTTACCACAGGACGTAACAACAGAGCGTTACCACAGGACGTAACAACAGAGCGTTACCACAGAGAGTTACCACAGAGCGTTACCACAGGACGTAACAACAGAGAGTTACCACAGAGCGTTACAACAGGACGTAACAACAGAGCGTTACCACAGGACGTAACAACAGAGCGTTACCACAGGACGTAACAACAGAGCGTTACCACAGGACGTAACAACAGAGCGTTACCACAGGACGTAACAACAGAGCGTTACCACAGGACGTAACAACAGAGCGTTACCACAGAGAGTTACCACAGAGCGTTACCACAGGACGTAACAACAGAGCGTTACCACAGAGCGTTACTACAGAGTGTTACCACAGGACGTAACAACAGAGCGTTACCACAGGACGTAACAACAGAGCGTTACCACAGAGCGTTACTACAGAGTGTTACCACAGGACGTAACAACAGAGCGTTACCACAGGACGTAACAACAGAGCGTTACCACAGAGAGTTACCACAGAGCGTTACCACAGGACGTAACAACAGAGCGTTACCACAGAGCGTTACCACAGAGCGTTACAACAGGACGTAAGAACAGAGCGTTTCACTGCAAATGTCTCCGATCTGGCCAAGATTTTATCCATCTGTCACGTTATTCATCTTGTTTTCAGGTTTATTATCTCCAATTTTTATGTTTACACAACCAATTCAGAACAAATAAGTCGATAATAAATCTGAAAACAAGACGAATAACCTGATATAAGTGTCAAAATCTTGGTTAGATCAGAGAAATTTGCAGTTTATAGAGACGATGAAGAGTTTATTTCTTGTCTTTTTTATGATCGTGGCTCAGAGATGATGAAAAATCTCAATTCTGTGGTATTTATTTGACGATCTTCTAACGATCCGAACCTGCGTCCTCGTTGAAGGTGAAGGTGGCGTTGCCGAGGGAGACGGTGGAGGCGTCGTTGGGCCCGTCGATCACCACTTTGGCGACGGGCACGTCCCCGAGCCGGGCGTTGTCGGAGGCGTCGGACAGCACCAGCTCGAACTCCTCGGACAGCTCGTACTCGCTGTCGTCGATCAGCTTGACGTCGCAGGTCGTCATGGAGACGCCGGGCCCCAACACCACCCGGTTGGCGCCCGTCATGCCCCGGGTCTTAAAGTCCGAGCCCGACTCCAGACCCGTCAGGCTGGAGCCCTGAGCCGACTTCGGGACGGTGTAGCAGAGGGCGGAGACGGTGCTGGATGGGTCGCCTGAGGAGAGGGGGAGGAGAGGGGAGGAGAGGAGGAGAGGAGAGAGGAGAGAGGAGAGGAGAGAGAAGGGAGAGGGAAGAGGAGGAGAGAGGAGGAGAGGAGGAGAGGAGGAGAGGAGAAGAGGAGGAGAGGAGAGAGGAGAGGAGAGAGAAGGGAGAGGGAAGAGGAGGAGAGAGGAGGAGAGGAGGAGAGGTGAGAGGAGAGAGGAGAGGAGAGAGAAGGGAGAGGGAAGAGGAGGAGAGAGGAGGAGAGGAGGAGAGTGGTGAGGAGAGAGGAGAGGAGAGAGGAGAGGAGAGAGGAGGAGGAGAGAGGAGGAGGAGAAGGAGGAAGAGGAGGAGAGGAGGAGAGGAGGAGAGGAGGAGAGAGAGGAGAGAGAGGAGAGGAGAGAGAAGGGACTGGGAAGAGGAGGAGAGAGGAGGAGAGGAGGAGAGAGGAGAGGAGAGAGGAGAGGAGAGAGAAGGGAGAGGGAGAGAGGAGGAGAGAGGAGGAGAGAGGAGAGAGGAGAGAGGAGAGGAGAGAGGAGAGAGAAGGGAGAGGGAAGAGGAGGAGAGAGGAGGAGAGGAGGAGAGAGGAGGAGAGGAGGAGAGGAGGAGAGAGGAGAGGAGAGAGAAGGGAGAGGGAAGAGGAGGAGAGAGGAGGAGAGGAGGAGAGAGGAGAGGAGAGAGGAGAGGAGAGAGAAGGGAGAGGGAAGAGGAGGAGAGGAGAGGAGAGGAGGAGAGGTGAGGAGAGAGGAGAGGAGAGAGAAGAGGTGGAGAGAGGGAGTAGGAGAGAGGAGGTGAGGAGGAGAGAGGAGGAGAGGGGAGAGGAGGAGAGAGGAGAGGGAAGAGGTGGAGAGAGGGAGTAGGAGAGAGGAGGAGAGGAGGAGAGAGGAGGAGAGGAGAGAGGAGAAAGGAATAATTGATTGAAAATCAGAGCACATTTAGCACATTCAGGTGACATTTTTTGCGAATGTGCCGTCCCAAAAGGCAGAGTGACAGCAGAAATATTAAAATAAAATAAAATATTAAATAAAGTAAATCAAAAATAGTGAATCTAAAATTGGGACCTGAATTGCACAGTGGATTTATTCTCGCCTAAATAGTGTCAAAATCTCGTCTCGTTTTCGTAGATTCAGTTCTTTAACGCCGCGTTTTACTGGTATTTTAACATCAGCATTTTTCCAATAAGCCGTTTAATCAGCAAAGGATGAGAAACTGGTTGTGTACGTCACAAACTCTGAACCTAAAGGACTTTTCTCAGTGTTTCACAGACATTAAACAGCGTGGTAAAGTGCGGCAGCCTCACCCTTCCTCTGGACGGGCGCGTGCACGAAGCCGGCGCTCTCGTTCACGTGGTAGGTCTTCTGGTCGAACTGCAGCCGGGGCTCGTCCTCGGTGTCGTTGATGTTGACGGTGGCGCGGGTGTTGTGTCCGAGCAGGGCGTAGACGGGCATGCTCAGCTCCACCCGGAAACGCTCCACGCCCTCGAACACCGCGTCGTCGTTCAGGATGATGGTGCAGACTTTGGTGTCCTCGCGCTCGTCGAACTGAACCTGCACGAGACACGAGGGTTTGTAGAGCCACGGGTTCTGCTCGAGACCAGGAGGTTAGACCTGGTTTAGACCTGGTTTAGACCTGGTTTAGACCTGGTTTAGACCTGGTTTAGACCTGGTTTAGACCTGGTTTAGATCTGGTTTAGACCTGGTTTAGATCTGGTATTTGTTTAGTCCTGGTTTAGATCTGGTTTAAACCTGGTTTAGACCTGGTTTAGATCTGATTTAGATCTGGTATTTGTTTAGACCTGGGTTAGACCTGGTTTAGACCTGGGTTAGACCTGGGTTAGACCTGGGTTAGACCTAGTTTAAACCTGGGTTAGACCTGGTTTAGATCTGGTTTAGATCTGGTATTTGTTTAGACCTGGGTTAGACATGGGTTAGACCTGGTTTAGACCTGGTTTAGATCTGGTTTAAACCTGGTTTAGACCTGGTTTAGACCTGGTTTAGATCTGGTATTTGTTTAGACCTGGTTTAGACCTGGTTTAGATCTGGTATTTGTTTAGACCTGGGTTAGACCTGGTTTAGACCTGGTTTAGATCTGGTTTAGATCTGGTTTAGATCTGGTATTTGTTTAGACCTGGGTTAGACCTGGTTTAGACCTGGTTTAGATCTAGTATGTGTTTAGACCTGGTTTAGATCTGGTTTAGATCTGGTATTTGTTTAGACCTGGTTTAGATCTGGTTTAAACCTGGTTTAGATCTGGTATTTGTTTAGACCTGGTTTAGACCTGGTTTAGACCTGGTTTAGATCTGGTACTTGTTTAGACCTGGTTTAGATCTGGTTTCGATCTAGTTTAGACCTGGTTTAGACCTGGTTTAGATCTGAAGTCTGGTCTAATTTATTGTCAAATTTCATCACAGTTTAGTCTTTGTTCCGATGTAAAATGTGAAGTTTCCTCTTGTTACTGTAGAAAAGCCTTTTGTTTGTGCCTAAACCATCGCTGCGGTAAGTGTGCGGCACCTGCCCGGCTGTGGAAAAGCCTTTGTAAGACGTGTTTGTGCCTAACACTGCGGTAAGTGTGCGGCACCTGCCCGGCTGTGGAAAAGCCTTTGTGAGACGTGTTTGTGCCTAACACTGCGGTAAGTGTGCGGTACCTGCCCGGCTGTGGAAAAGCCTTTGTGAGACGTGTTTGTGCCTAACACTGCGGTAAGTGTGCGGCACCTGCCCGGCTGTGGAAAAGCCTTTGTAAGACGTGTTTGTGCCTAACACTGCGGTAAGTGTGCGGTACCTGCCCGGCTGTGGAAAAGCCTTTGTAAGACGTGTTTGTGCCTAACACTGCGGTAAGTGTGCGGTACCTGCCCGGCTGTGGAAAAGCCTTTGTAAGACGTGTTTGTGCCTAACACTGCGGTAAGTGTGCGGTACCTGCCCGGCGTACTCCACGTAGTCCTGCCCTCCGGGTTTGTTGCTGGTGGAGGAGGAGGAGGCGGAGTCCGGTTCGGTGCGACACAGGACCACGGCGTACTGGTTCAGGTTCCCCGTGCGCTTCACCGTCACCGACACCGTGCCGGCCTTTTCGCTCACGTTATAACTGCTCACGACAAGAACGCGGCGTTAGATTTGGGATTTTCAGCGTTTGTGCACAGTGTTTGATGTTGCGAGACCGTGTGGCAAGAACAAGGTGTCGGGGAGTTCGGTTCCTGCGCCTCCAGAAGACCCTTGGACTCAGACCCCTCAAAAAAAACCATCTGCCTTTTGTACTGTTGACCATTTGCACCAAACCCACGTAAGAAACTTCCTCCTGCTCTGCTCTAAACCATTAATTAGTGCTGCTGATACCTGACCTGACGTGAACTGCACTGTACACGAGGGTTTTTAGCTTCATTTGTTTATCTGTGGTTACTGCAGTGGTTAAAAATGATGTTATTTGTTGTGTCTGTGCGACGTTGTCCTTTCTTGCACTTGAAAGTGGAACTCGGGCACGTTTGAAGCTAAAGTCCGTCGCTAGAGGTGGTGGAATTCTGTCAGAAGCCAAAAAACGGCACAGATCAGTGTTTCCTCGGCGGAGATCTCACTGTGGCAGTGAGTCTGTCAAGGCAACAAACTAGTGTAGTGATGGGGGCAAGTTCTGAACTAGTGTAGTGATGGGGGCAAGTTCTTAACTAGTGTAGTGATGGGGCAAGTTCTGAACTAGTGTAGTGATGGGGGCAAGTTCTGAACTAGTGTAGTGATGGGGGCAAGTTCTGAACTACAGTAGTGATGGGGGCAAGTTCTTAACTAGTGTAGTGATGGGGGCAAGTTCTGAACTACAGTAGTGATGGGGGCAAGTTCTTAACTAGTGTAGTGATGGGGGCAAGTTCTGAACTAGTGTAGTGATGGGGGCAAGTTCTTAACTAGTGTAGTGATGGGGCAAGTTCTGAACTAGTGTAGTGATGGGGGCAAGTTCTGAACTAGTGTAGTGATGGGGGCAAGTTCTGAACTACAGTAGTGATGGGGGCAAGTTCTGAACTAGTGTAGTGATGGGGGCAAGTTCTGAACTAGTGTAGTGATGGGGGCAAGTTCTTAACTAGTGTAGTGATGGGGCAAGTTCTTAACTAGTGTAGTGATGGGGCAAGTTCTGAACTAGTGTAGTGATGGGGGCAAGTTCTTAACTAGTGTAGTGATGGGGGCAAGTTCTTAACTAGTGTAGTGATGGGGGCAAGTTCTTAACTAGTGTAGTGATGGGGCAAGTTCTGAACTAGTGTAGTGATGGGGGCAAGTTCTGAACTAGTGTAGTGATGGGGGCAAGTTATTAACTAGTGTAGTGATGGGGGCAAGTTCTTAACTAGTGCAGTGATGGGGGCAAGTTCTGAACTAGTGTAGTGATGGGGGCAAGTTCTGAACTTCCACGTAAAACGCCAATTTGCTTCACACTGAAGAAGCTTAACTCCACTTTAACCCATCTGACAACAGCCACGAGTCTAACAAACAAAACGCTCTGCCTGGTTCACTCATTAGTGTCTGGAAACGTTAGAAAACAACTTTATAAGCACCTCACACTTCCCTCTGCTGATTTCCCACTGCACAGGCCAAAGCCCAAAAGACTCGATCGCCGATGTCGTTTTTAATCCCGTTTATTTACCAGTGAATCATATTTTTCGAAAAATGCTAAAAAAAAATACATTCCCAAACCATTTTCTTTTATATTCTTAGTACATTTGTATGTATATTCTTAGTATGTGCAGACCTGGTGTGCTGGAAGCTGAGCAGGGACCACTGGATGTGGAAGACGTTGTCCGTGACGGTGTTGGGTTTACTGTCCCTCACTGAGAACTGGAACAGGTCCATGGTCTCCTCCAGGTTCTCCGGCCGCAGAACGTACCGGATCAGACCCAGGTTTACGTCCCCTGAGTCCACACGAGGAGAAGAGTTTCACACAGATCCAACACACAACGTACATTTGCCAGTTCCTGTGTCATTTCTATTCCGTCGTAACGTTATTTTTCATCACTTAAGTTACGTGTCGCGCTTTTAACGCCTTGCCGAGAACGTTCCGACGTGTCTATCAGACGCTTTTCTCTACGGAAATGTGTATAGCAGCAAACCAGACCGAGTTACAGGTCAGATCTGTGGAGAGGCGACCCTGCTCACAGTCAGAATGTTTTTAGTTTTTTGTTTTTTCTAGGTATTTCTGAGCAATAAAACCACCTGTAATTGAATAAACTGTGAGCTAGAGCTGCGGTTTAATGTGACACTGTGGAACATTCTAGGCAGAGCGATGACATCTCCATAGAAACAAGCAGGTGACGGGCCCCCAGCCGAAATGTTACGCAGTGCAGCTTTAAGCGTCTACGGAGACCCCCGCTCACAGTAACAATGTTTGTCAAGGTTTATAATAATAATAATAATAATAAAACAAGACAGACACGTTTAATGTCGTATTGTGGAACATATCAATCACATCTCCATGGAGACAAGCCAGTGGTGGACCCAGGAAAGTTACATAACGTAGCTTTAAATCCAGATTCAATATACAAT
Source organism: Odontamblyopus lacepedii (assembly GCA_034769755.1). Lineage (NCBI taxonomy): Eukaryota > Metazoa > Chordata > Actinopteri > Gobiiformes > Gobiidae > Odontamblyopus > Odontamblyopus lacepedii. The sequence continues at coordinate 38,337,984 of CM068358.1, forward strand.
TTACAGAGACTGGTAACAAGTCAGAGATCCAGGGTCTTTTGGACACAAGTCTCTTGCTAAAAAACTAAAAATTAAATAAAAATAAAAACCTAAAATAAAATAAAGTAAAATAAATATAAAAAACCCCCTAAACATTTAAAAAGAAATAAATAAAAAGAAAAAGAAGAAAAAGAAAAATAATCAAAAAAATAAATTAAATAAATAAAAATAAATACAATTTAAAATAAATAAACAAATAAAAATTAAAAATAAATAAATACATAAAAAGAAAAAGAATAAAAAGTATCTTGCTAAAAAAGAAAAAGAATAAAAAATTTAATTTAATTAAAAAATAAACAATAAAAATAAAAATGAAAAAACAAAAATAAATTAAATAAAAAGACAAAGAAAAAAATATGAAAAATAAAAATCTTGCAAATTTTTTGCTACTTATTTAGAATTTATTATCACATTTATATTTTTCCTCTTTGTTATTATAGCGTTTGTCTAAGTCTGTCCCAGCTGCTGAGCAGGGGTCATGTTTAGCAGCACCGAGCTGGAGTGTGTTTTGTGTGTTGTTTATGTGTTTTGTGCATTGTTTGTGTGTTTTGTGCATTGTTTGTGTGTTTTGTGCATTGTTTGTGTGTTTTGTGCGTTGTTTGTGTGTTTTGTGCGTTGTTTGTGCATTTTGTGCGTTGTTTGTGCGTTGTTTGTGCATTTTGTGCGTTGTTTGTGTGTTTTGTGCGTTGTTTGTGTGTTTTGTGCATTGTTTGTGTGTTTTGTGCGTTGTTTGTGCATTTTGTGCGTTGTTTGTGTGTTTTGTGCGTTGTTTGTGTGTTTTGTGCGTTTTGTGTGTTGTTTGTGTGTTGTTTGTGCGTTGTTTGTGTGTTTTGTGCGTTGTTTGTGTGTTTTGTGCGTTGTTTGTGTGTTTTGTGCGTTGTTTGTGCGTTTTGTGTGTTGTTTGTGCGTTGTTTGTGCGTTGTTTGTGTGTTGTTTGTGTGTTGTTTGTGTGTTGTTTGTGCGTTGTTTGTGTGTTGTTTGTGCGTTGTTTGTGCGTTGTTTGTGCGTTGTTTGTGCGTTGTTTGTGCGTTGTTTGTGTGTTTTGTGTGTTGTTTGTGTGTTTTGTGTGTTGTTTGTGTGTTGTTTGTGCGTTGTTTGTGTGTTTTGTGCGTTGTTTGTGTGTTTTGTGCGTTGTTTGTGTGTTTTGTGCGTTTTGTGTGTTGTTTGTGCGTTGTTTGTGCGTTGTTTGTGTGTTTTGTGCGTTGTTTGTGTGTTTTGTGCGTTGTTTGTGCGTTGTTTGTGTGTTGTTTGTGCGTTGTTTGTGCGTTGTTTGTGTGTTTTGTGCGTTGTGTTCACGTACCTTGTGTGAACGTGGTGATGGGGTTGCCAGGTTTGAGTTTGCTCTCCAGAAACCCGTGTTTGGGCTCCGTGGTGACCTCGTAAACCAGCTGGTCGTCGTCCGTGTCCGGGTCCATCGTCAGCAGCTCCTTTCGGCTGATCAGGTTGGTCGCCTTGGAAACAAAGAAATAAAACGAGATCAGCCGTGGGCTCGAAGTGAAAATAATGTGGGGAAAATGTGTGTATCGTGCAAATGAACAACTATAACTCACAATGTTTAAATCCAGGCTCAAAACTGTTCTGTTTAACTGTACAGACTGTATGACTGAAAAGATGTTCTTCTGCACCGTTTTAAAGCCACAGTATGCAACTTTTTAACTTAAAAAACTGATTAAAATCGTTATAGATTTCTGCAACTTCACAAATGTGTAAAGAATGAGATGAAAATGATATTATTATGATGAATCCTCCTGTCATTCTTTTTTTTTTTCCTTTAGTTTTGTTCTAATCTATGTGTACGGTCGATTTACAAAAACATTCAACAAAGAAAAAAATAATAAAATCAAAGCATTTTATTTTTTCATTTTGGTTGTTTTTACTTTTATTGCACTGGAAAAAATTCTGATCGTGCGTAAACGTATTTATCTCCTAGACCAGGGGTGTCAAACTCACTTTGGTCCGGGGGCCGTATGCAGCCTACTCTGATCCCAAAAGGGCCGGATCAGAAAACTCAGTTCTCTCTTCAAGTTATTGTATTTTTCTCCGTGTCTCGTAGTGGTGTTTAAGATTATATTCCTCGAGCAACGCCACTTGTTCCAAACACACTGAGCACAGATTTCCCATTCACCTCTGTCAACAAATAAGAATTAGACTATTTTTCTTGGGAAATCCTGAACTCAGCATCTGCTTTTCTCATTTTTGGACATTTTGCTGATGAGGGTCACGGTCGACAGTCAAAACGATGGTCCTTTAAGAGCGTTTGGAAAGAGGAAAGTCTTCATTTGTGCTGCTCTGGTGGGAGTCGCAACGTACAGAAACGCCGGAGACGCTGCTATGCTAAACGGTGCAGAAAATTAACAGAAAAATCAGAAAATTTTAAGTATTTTAATAGAAAAATCAGCCGAGGGCCAGATTAAAGGTCTTGGAGGGCCGGATCTGGCCCCCGGGCCGCATGTTTGACACATGTGTTCTAGAATGTTCTGAAGTTCTGCGGTTTTAACTTTACATTTCCATAAAACTGCGCATATGTGACGTTCTACCTCGTATTATGTTGAGAATTATTTATGTTTTTTATGTTTCTTATTTCCTTTCCTCGAGTAAATCTGCTTTGCCTGTGTTGTGTTTCTGAATAACAAAGCTGCAAAGTGGGTCACCGGTGTATGAATACAGAAGTAAATGAATAAATTACCCTAAATATTCTAGTTTTATTTAGAAAAATTGAGCGTCACAGCAGGATATTAGAGCAGATTTATTAGTTTGTTAGAGCTCTGAATCGCGCTTACACGTTTGCACCAGCAGAGGACAGTCTTGCGTCACTAAAAAAAAGCCAAAAATTTTCACATCTCGTGCCGCTACATCTGTTTTTATAAAGTGTATCTGACAAAACTGCACTCGCGCGACTACACCTGCAGGGGGAGCTCATGCAAAACGATTATTTATGCAGAAAAATGTGCTGTCGAACTGTATTTATATTGTCACATATCATTTTATATATAAATTATGAGTTTAATCTGACTTTTTACATAGAAATATACAAAAATACAAAATCTTCAGCGAACTCGTGCACGTTCTTCTGCTGGTGTCCCATAGAAATGCTTCTAATCTAAATCTTAGTTTGTCTAATGTCTCATTTTAATGTTTGTTGTGGCACTTTGCTCCACTCTGATCTGTTTGTTTCCTCTCGCTGTATTTATGAATAAAAAGGTGTCAAAATGAATCTGTGACAAAGGAATAAACAGTAAAGGCCGAATAAGAACGAGCTTCAGCCTCCACCTCCCGATCTGTGTGTTCAATAAGACTGTGGAATAAAGTCAGAATAACCAGGAGGAAACCAGGAACTAAACCAGGGACTAAACCAGGACTAAACCTGGATTAAACCAGGGACTAAACCTGGATTAAACCTGGGACTAAACAGGGACAAAACCAGGACTAAACCAGGACTAAACCAGGACTAAACCAGGACTAAACCTGGATTAAACCAGGACTAAACCAGGACTAAACCAGGACTAAACCAGGACTAAACCTGGATTAAACCAGGACTAAACAGGGACAAAACCAGGGACTAAACCAGAACCTAAAGCAGGGACTAAACCAGGACTAAATCAGGGACTAAACCAGGACTAAGTCAGGGACTAAACCAGGACTAAATCAGGGACTAAACCAGGACTAAATCAGGGACTAAACCAGGACTAAGTCAGGGACTAAACCAGGGACTAAACCAGAACTAAACCAGAACTAAACCTGGATTAAACCAGGACTAAGTCAGGGACTAAACCAGGACTAAGTCAGGGACTAAACCAGGACTAAGTCAGGGACTAAACCAGGACTAAATCAGGGACTAAACCAGGACTAAGTCAGGGACTAAACCAGGACTAAATCAGGGACTAAACCAGGACTAAGTCAGGGACTAAACCAGGACTACGTCAGGGACTAAACCAGGACTAAATCAGGGACTAAACCAGGACTAAATCAGGGACTAAACCAGGACTAAGTCAGGGACTAAACCAGGACTAAGTCAGGGACTAAACCAAGACTAAATCAGGGACTAAACCAGGACTAAGTCAGGGACTAAACCAGGACTAAATCAGGGACTAAACCAGGACTAAGTCAGGGACTAAACCAGGACTAAATCAGGGACTAAACCAGGACTAAGTCAGGGACTAAACCAGGACTAAATCAGGGACTAAACCAGGACTAAGTCAGGAACTAAACCAGGACTAAATCAGGAACTAAACCAGGACTAAGTCAGGGACTAAACCAGGACTAAATCAGGGACTAAACCAGGACTAATCAGGGACTAAACCAGGACTAAGTCAGGGACTAAACCAGGACTAAATCAGGGACTAAACCAGGACTAAGTCAGGGACTAAACCAGGACTAAGTCAGGGACTAAACCAGGACTAAATCAGGGACTAAACCAGGACTAAACCAAAGACTAAACCAGAACTAAACCAGAACTAAACCTGGATTAAACCAGGACTAAACCAGGACTAAACCAGAGACTAAACCAGGACTAAACCAGGACAAAACCAGGGACTAAACCAGGACTAAACCTGGACTAAATCAGGGACTAAACCCGGACTAAACCAGAGACTAAACCAGGACTAAACCAGGATTAAACCAGGAGTAAACCAGGACAAAACCAGGGACTAAACCAGGACAAAACCAGGGACTAAACCAGGACTAAACCAGGGACTAAATCTGGTCTAAACCAGGACTAAACCAGGTCTAAACCAGGACTAAACCAAGTCTAAATCAGATCTAAACCAGGACTAAACCAGGACTAAAAAGGCACAAACCCAGGGACTAAACCAGGATTAAACCAGGGACTAAACAATATATTTTTTGATATTTTGTGAATCTTAACAAAATAGTGAATATACTGTTTTCTTTTTGAAATGCCTTGACAAGACTTTGGTTCTGTCATCACCCAAAGAACATTTAGAAGTGCTTAAGAACAGCTTTTTCTTCATGCCGTCTGCACTGAAAGGAGCAAAGGATCATGGTCTATGTAGTTCCCTCCGTTTTTTAAACTATGGACTCGATTCACGACGTTTGGAAACATGCAGAGGACGACTTCCTTTGGGCTCCGTTGGCAAAAACTGAGAAAATGGTGCAGTTTTCTTCATCTAGATGTCATTATTCTTTCTTTTTTCCTTTTATAAATTGCCAATTCATTTGTGTATTATAATTTGTCTAAGATCTAAGATTGTGAAGACGCTGCTGCTGAATCCTCGGTTTTATCACATGCCCAGAGCTGGGAATCAAACCAGAATTCGTCATCCGCATGTTGTGAGACTTTGGACGCTACGATATCACAATATTTCGGTTATTGTTGCATCCCTGTGAATAAAGGACACATATATTCCTGTATTTCTGGAGGAGCAGCCTGTGCATACCTTGTTGTCCATGTACTCGAGCCAGTGCAGGCCCAGGTTGGTGACGATTCGCGGCGTCCCATCGTCCACCGGGAGAATATCGATCTTAAACTTCTGCGGAGCCGCCGTCACGATCTGGAACACAACACCAGCACGTTTAAAGGTCCTGTACCACGCAAAAGTCGTGTGATAATGTAGTTTCCTCCTCAAAAACAAACCTGGAGCTGTGTTTTGTTTCATTCACACATGTCTGAGGAGCCCTGCATTATTAACCCCTGAAGACCTAAGGGCAGTTTTTGTACATTTCTCCTCGCCTGGATTTTTTTCTTATTTTGCTTTTAAAACTGCCCCTTTTACCCCTAATGAAGTGTTCTACCTCCTTTTGTTCAGTCCAACCTGTTATTTCACAATCTGCTGCTGTAGTTCTGTCATGAGGCTGTGAGAAAAGCTACAGGACCAGAAATAGAGATGAAAAAAAACAACAACCTGAAAATAAAATTCACACTCTTTTATACAAAACACACAGCAAACATGTAGAAACAACTTTTTGGACATAAAAAATGCTTAATTTAGGGCCTTAGCTACAAAAATGCAAAATATCAAGTCTGTAAGTAAATAAAAAATCTCCTTATTGCCCTAAAAACAAAAAAAAGTGCAGTGGCTCCATGACTTTCCTGGTCCAGTCCTGGAAACAGCTCCTGTCAGGTCCAGGGCCAGAGCCACAGCACTTCTGCATTTCCATGCTACATGATGTTTTCGTCAGGGTTTATCTTGCAGTCACAGTAAGTTTTTACATTACAAACTTGCTCATCATTATATTTTCTCTTTTGAGACTCGTCCTTGAGGAGCTCCTGTTCTGGACTCCTACTAAGACGCCCTGAAGCTCTCACTTCCTCTGTGTTTTCATGCCACGTTTTAATATTGCAAATCACATTTTATTATGAAGTTTGAGATTTGAGCATCTTGACGACATTATCAACCTCAATCAATCAATCAAACTTTATTTATAGAAATAAAGAAGACCTATGTTACCGTATACGATACCGAGGAATATGTTTCTATAACCGCGCAGAACTTTCTAACCGTAAAAGACAGAAACTTCCTTTTCCCCTCTGAAAGTGCAGACATAGAGGTTTCCGTACATTTGGAAATTACATTTGGATTTGTTCATTTGGACTGAAATAAACCTTTAAATAAAAATAGCAAAGAGATGCACAGTTACACACACCAAGATTCGTAGGTTTCCATTTATTTGAGAATAAACTCCACTTAGAGCGACTTTTTCCCTTGTTATAAACACACACAGTCAGAGGAGTCGACCATAATCTTAAAGCTCACTTCAATTTTTGGTCTTAAACAATTTGGCTCCATCAAAATGGACGGAGCGCATGAGTTTGGGGAAAACAAAGTTCCTATTGGACACTGCTTTGCTCACGGATCTCACACAGCGTGAGCGAGGATAAACCACTCGCAGAAAGTGTTCAAAGATCAGACTCTATGTCTGCACTTTCAGACACAAGAAAAGGATTATTCTGTGTGAAATGTGGAGCAAGACTTCTACAGGATTTTTATAGAAAGAGGAGATCCTCTGTAAGTAGACTCACTGTCGCTGATCTGCAGGTCTTCTTTATTTCTATAAATAAAGTTTGATTGATTGATTGAGGTTGATAATGTCGTCAAGATGTTCAAACTGGATTAACAGTGCGGTTTTGTGGACTGGAGTCATTATTTGCGGACAATAATTTCTCTGGATAATGTGGATGAGACGCTGCACTTTAAATGTTCTACTTTACATCAGGTGAGGAATAAAGTCTTTATTTTCGCTCTGTCCTGAGTTTGTTTGTTGCGTCTCTGTGTCCGTCGCTCCTCTGCCCCTGACTCTGTTTTATCGTCTGTTTCCGTCGCGTTGTTGATGTTCGGTGGTTCTGATCTGACACTGACTCCACACATGAGGAGCAGCGGCTTCAGAATCGCACACGGAGACAAAAAGTCGGGTCGGGAAGAAGAAATCGCAGCCAAAATCGGGCAAATTCTCCTGTAGCGAGTGACGGCCTTTAGTGTTGCTCAGGAGTTTCACTGATGCTCCTCCTTGTTGGTTGTAGATTTGGTGATGGGGCAGATTTATGAAGCTGCTGGAGAATTCGCCACATTTACCACAGAAAAACATTAACCGGACGCTCCACAAACCTATTAAACCTCTATTAAAAGACTGAGTGCTTTGGATTTTTGACCACTTTTTACTTCTTTTTACTTTATCACAGTAAGTTTTTACATTACAAGCTTCACAGGTTCACTCGCTATTCCAACAGCCCCCCACTCCCACACTTTTAGACACCATCATTCCGACACCTTTTATGATGCCATTCCGAGAATTTACTAATGAGGTAACGACACACTGAGAGCAGCCTGGTGTTAGTCCTGGTTTAGACCTGGTTTAGACCTGGTGTTAGTCCTGATTTAGACCTGGTTTAGACCTGGTTTAGACCTGGTGTTAGTCCTGATTTAGACCTGGTGTTAGTCCTGGTTTAGACCTGGTGTTAGTCCTGGTTTAGACCTGGTGTTAGTCCTGATTTAGACCTGGTTTTAGTCCTGATTCAGACCTGGTTTAGTACTGATTCAGACCTGGTTTAGACCTGGTTTAGATCTGGTTTAGTCCTGGTTTAGACCTGGTGTTAGTCCTGATTTAGACCTGGTTTTAGTCCTGATTCAGACCTGGTTTAGACCTGGTTTAGACCTGGTTTAGACCTGGTTTAGACCTGGTTTAGACCTGGTGTTAGTCCTGGTTTAGACCTGGTGTTAGTCCTGGTTTAGACCTGGTGTTAGTCCTGGTTTAGACCTGGTTTTAGTCCTGATTCAGACCTGGTTTAGACCTGGTTTAGATCTGGTGTTAGTCCTGATTTAGACCTGGTGTTAGTCCTGGTTTAGACCTGGTTTAGACCTGGTTTAGACCTGGTGTTAGTCCTGATTTAGACCTGGTGTTAGTCCTGGTTTAGACCTGGTTTAGACCTGGTGTTAGTCCTGATTTAGACCTGGTGTTAGTCCTGGTTTAGACCTGGTGTTAGTCCTGGTTTAGACCTGGTTTTAGTCCTGATTCAGACCTGGTTTAGTACTGATTCAGACCTGGTTTAGACCTGGTTTAGATCTGGTTTTAGTCCTGATTTAGACCTGGTTTTAGTCCTGATTCAGACCTGGTTTAGTACTGATTCAGACCTGGTTTAGATCTGGTGTTAGTCCTGATTTAGACCTGGTGTTAGTCCTGGTTTAGACCTGGTGTTAGTCCTGGTTTAGACCTGGTGTTAGTCCTGGTTTAGACCTGGTTTTAGTCCTGATTCAGACCTGGTTTAGACCTGCTTTTAGTCCTGGTTTAGACTTGGTTTAGTCCTGGTTAAGACCTGGTTTAGACCTGCTTTTAGTCCTGGTTTCAACCTCGTGTAGTCCTGATTAAGACCTAGTTTTAGTCCCGATTTAGACCTGGTTTTAGTCCTGATTTAGACCTTGTTTAGTCCTGGTTAAGACCTGGTTTAGACCTGGTTTTAGTCCTGGTTTAGACCTGGTTTAGACCTGGTTTTAGTCCTAGTTTAGACCTGGTTTTAGACCTGGTTTTAGTTCTGGTTTAGACCTGCTGTAACCGAGCTTCCCTAATATTAAATAGTTCATAGATCATAGTTCTTTGTTTTCTGCTCCCATGTGGTCTTAATCTGTGTAATCCCTCAGTGCTCCACGGTCATTCTTCTTTCTTAGTACCAACACCTGCTCAAACAAGTATCTAGTTTCGATTCTAGTTTTAGTATCGATTGCTGTTTGATTTCCAGCGCTTTTGACAACCTGGAGGAAGACTCGAACGTGTTTTTACAGCGAAATGGACGAGCCGGGCAGATTCCCGCTGCAGTTTACAGTTATTTAATAAGATAAAGTCGTGACTACAGCTACAGATAACGTGTTATGTTTGGCATCTGACAGAGACGTCCGCCGCGTTTCTTCTGGGCTCAAATCTGGTTTAAGTTGAGTCGACGCGGCACTATTTTAAAACCTAAGGATCAATAAAAGTAATAACTCGCAGCTGTCTGACATTCAACATTTTATATTAGATTTTCTGTCGGGTTTGTGATGCTTTCCCTTTCAACTATCGCCTCTCTCCACCGCTGAGGTTTGCAAATGTCACTTTGGAATCAGAAGACGCTGCGTCGCCTTTGCTTGGTGTTTGTCAGAAGAACGTGAAGCTGAGGCTGATCTACACTGTCACTGTCGCCCCTCGCATACGGACGTTTAATTATTCAAGATGGATTATGTAACTTCTGGTGGAGGCTCCGTGAAAAATCTTTTCTCCGTGGAGATGTTATGGCTTTGTCTGGAATGTTTCACAGTACGGCCTTAAACCTTTCTATCTGCACGGAGACCAAACCGGACCAAGTTACAGGTCAGATCAGTCAGAATGTCTGTTTTTCTCTGTATTTTTCCAGTCCAATCCACTTTATTCCTCTAGAACAGTCATGGCCAACCCGTGGCTCTCGAGCCTCATGCGGCTCTTTAACTAGCTTCATGCGGCTCTTCAGGAGCTTTTACATAACATGCGTCAAATATGCTTGGCTGGCGTTACCATTCATTCAAGGATTGTTCAAGATAAGGAATGCCAAAAGTCTCACTAAGCAGCATAGTAAGAGAAAAATTGAAAATGAAAATTATTTTTGTTTGTGGACTTGCTTGAACTGAGAGTTTGTGTGTGTGAGACAGTGCACACAATGTTAACTGTTGAAAACAACTTTTACCAACTTTTAAACAATATTATCATGTTGGTGTGGTTATTTTCATTAAATCTGGTTGAGCATAGGTCTGTGTGTGCGTGTGCGTGCATACATGATTGAGGAATGGGATGATGTTCATGTGTACCCATGTGTATAATGTGGCTCTTTGCAGTAACACAGAAAAAGAAGGGGCTCTTAGTCTTCTACTAGTTGGCCACCCCTGCTCTAGAACATTTCATAAACAGCTTCTAAAGTGCCGCACAAATGCAAAGTAAGAAGAACAATCATAAAATAATCATAAAATAAACGCTCAGATTTAATCATACGAGTCTTAAAACAATAAAACCAGTAAAATAAAATAAAATAAGAGAAAAAAGCATAGAAAAGCAATAAAATAAACAGACACAGCGGAGCACATAACTCACGCGGTGTTAAAAGCCACAGAATAAAAGTGGGTTTTAAGACGAGACTCAGGCCCCGTCCACACTCTTAAGTATTCAAGTCGTTTCCGTTGTGGATGCAGTGGTCGTCCTCACTAACCCAATGGAAAACGGCTCCAGAGACGAAACCATGTGGAGACACCAGCTCCAACAAATTCACCTGAGCACAGATCTGATCCGGCGCCGTGTGGACGCCTGAAACGCTGATACGCTGACGTAGTTGCCCTTGTTGTCGTCCTTATTGGACCACGTCACTGTGACTTGCACCTTCCTGATTCACTGGTTCGTGACATGGATCATGTGACACTGTTGCGGAAAACACTTTAAACAAACCCGAGACAAAGAGGAAACAGCGCAGCGAGAAACTGAACCTCGGCGTCGGTCCACAAAAAGACTCTTCTCACTCTCGCCATTTTCCTCAGCTGCTGCAACTTCAGACACAGCGCTCCACTTCCTTGATCCTGTGTGGAGTTTGCATGTTCTCCCTGTGTCTGGATGGGTTTCCTCCGGGCTCCGGTTTCCCCCATCAACTCAAAACATGCTCCAGGTCTCCAGGGAGAACAGTTGATAACTAATTGTAAGCAAATTAAATACAATCAATCAATTCAAATACTGTTTAATACATGACTAAATACTAATAAAATACAACACTAAATACAATCAATCAATTAAATACTGTCCTATTTTAACTATGGCTTTTAACTGTGTGTTTTAATGGTATTTAATGTGTTTATGTTGTTGTAAGGCGACCTCTGGTGTCCAGAAAGGCGCCTAATAAATAAAATGTATTATTATTATTATTGTTTTTACTGGACACGTGACGTCGTGACGTCGTGACGTCGTGACTTGTGTTTCAGGAGGTTTCGCGGACACAGAAACGACGTGTCTGGACGTAATTTCCGATTCGGTGACTCGTTTCAGTGTAAACATAGCCTTAAAACACTCCACTGTGGGTACTGTGGGACTGTGGGGACGTGGGGACTGTGGGGACTGTGGGGACTGTGGGACTGTGGGGACTGTGGGGACGTGGGGACTGTGGGGACTGTGGGGACTGTGGGACTGTGGGGACTGTGGGGACGTGGGGACTGTGGGGACTGTGGGGACGTGGGGACTGTGGGGACTGTGGGACTGTGGGGACGTGGGGACGTGGGGACGTGGGGACTGTGGGGACTGTGGGACTGTGGGGACATGGGGACTGGGGAGACTGTGGGGACTGTGGGGACTGTGGGGACGTGGGGACTGTGGGGACTGTGGGGACTGTGGGGACGTGGGGACTGTGGGGACGTAGGGACTGTGGGGACTGTGGGGACTGTGGGGACTGTGGGACTGTGGGGACTGTGGAAACGTGGGGACTGTGGGGACGTGGGGACTGTGGGGACTGTGGGGACGTGGGGACGGGGGGACAGTGGGTACGTTGGGACTGTGGGGACTGTGGGGACTTTGGGGACTGTGGGGACTGTGGGGACTGTGGGGACGTAGGGACTGTGGGGACTGTGGGGACTGTGGGGACTGTGGGGGACTGTGGGGACTGTGGGGACGTGGGGACTGTGGGGACGTGGGGACTGTGGGGACTGTGGGGACGTGGGGATGTGGGGACTGTGGGGACTGTGGGGACTGTGGGGACATGGGGACTGTGGGACTGTGGGGACGTAGGGACTGTGGGGACGTGGGGACCGTGGGGACTGTGGGACTGTGGGGACGTAGGGACTGTGGGGACTGTGGGGACTGTGAGGACTGCGGGACTGTGGGGACTGTGGGGACTGTGGGACTGTGGGGACTGTGGGGACTGTGGGGACTGTGGGGACGGTGGGGACTGTGGGGATTGTGGGGACTGTGGGGACGTGGGGACTGTGGGGACTGTGGGACTGTGGGACTGTGGGGACTGTGGGGACTGTGGGACTGTGGGGACATGGGGACTGTGGGGACGTAGGGACTGTGGGGACTGTGGGGACGTGGGGACTGTGGGGACGTAGGGACTGTGGGGACTGTGGGACTGTGGGGACTGTGGGGACTGTGGGGACGTGGGGACTGTGGGGACTGTGGGGACTGTGGGGACGTGGGGACTGTGGGGACTGTGGGACTGTGGTGACTGTGGGGACTGTGGGGACTGGGGGACTGTGGGGACTGTGGGGACTGTGGGACTGTGGTGACTGTGGGGACTGTGGGGACGTGGGGACTGTGGGGACTGTGGGGACTGTGGGGACTGTGGGACTGTGGGGACTGTGGGGACTGTGGGGACTGTGGGACTGTGGGGACTGTGGGGACCGTGGGGACCGTGGGGACGTGGGGACTGTGGGGACTGTGGGGACTGTGGGACTGTGGGGACTGTGGGGACTGTGGGGACTGTGGGACTGTGGGACTGTGGGGACGTGGGGTCCTGTGGGGACGTGGGGACTGTGGGACTGTGGGGACGTGGGGATTGTGGGGACTGTGGGGACTGTGGGGACTGTGGGGACTGTGGGGACTGTGGGGACGTGGGGACTGTGGGGACTGTGGGGACTGTGGGGATTGTGGGGACTGTGGGGACTGTGGGGACTGTGGGACTGTGGGGACTGTGGGGACCGTGGGGACCGTGGGGACGTGGGGACTGTGGGGACTGTGGGGACTGTGGGACTGTGGGGACTGTGGGGACTGTGGGGACGTGGGGACTGTGGGACTGTGGGGACTGTGGGGACTGTGGGGACTGCGGGGACGTGGGACTGTGGGGACTGTGGGGACTGTGGGACTGTGGGGACTGTGGGGACTGTGGGGACTGTGGGGACGTGGGGACTGTGGGGACGTGGGGACTGTGGGGACGTGGGGATGTGGGGACGTGGGGACTGTGGGACTGTGGGGACGTGGGGACGTGGGGACTGTGGGGACTGTGGGGACGTGGGGACCGTGGGGACCGTGGGAACTGTGGGGACGTGGGGACGTGGGGACTGTGGGGACTGTGGGGACCGTGGGGACCGTGGGGACGTGGGGACCGTGGGGACCGTGGGAACTGTGGGGACGTGGGGACTGTGGGGACTGTGGGGACCGTGGGGACTGTGGGGACGTGGGGACCGTGGGGACCGTGGGAACTGTGGGGACGTGGGGACTGTGGGGACGTGGGGACTGTGGGGACTGTGGGGACGTGGGTGGGCAGATCATTCCAGAGTTCGGGGCCGGACACAGAGAAGTCCCCGTTCCCTCTGGTTTTAGTCTCGTTTTAGGCCCCACGAGCCGGAGCTGGAGCCCTCGGACCTCAAAGCAAACACAGGGATGTAAATCTGGAGAGGAGGTCTGAAACTTATTGTGGAGCCAGTCCATTCAGAGCTTTAAAAACAAATAATAACATTTTAAAATCAATTCTGTATTTAACGGGTAACTTTTTGGAACCATTTTAGACTAACTGTGAACTATAGAGGGAGGACTGTGGGAGGCCTGAATATAGCGAGTTCAGGCTATTTTAGAGCTATAAAACCACCTGTAACTGAATAAATGTAAGTTAGAGCTGTTTAATGTCACACTGCGGAACATTCCAGGCAGAACAGTGACTTCTCCATAGAAACGAGCAAGTGACAGACCCCAGAATGGAAAAGGATTTCTCTTTTTCACCAAAGAAAACCACACTTTTATGACATAATCCTGGACTGCAGCACTTTTAAGCGTCCGATATTTTTTATACTATTTGATTTTCTTGACAGATTCACTTTATTTCTTTTTCCACTAAACTGTCAGAAGCTCGTCTGGGGCCGGTGACGTTAATTAGCCTCAGCTTCTTGGATTCTTTTATTGTTAATCTCTGACTAAATAATAAATGGAATAACTGACTATTAATATAATTGCTGACTATTTTAACATCATTTTAACATTGTTTTCATCAGTATCAATCAATCAAACTTTATTTACAGAGCGCTTTTCGTACAAAAAATGCAACACAAAGCACTAGTAATACACCATTATGCAGTATTCACATATTTTTACTGTTTTCTGGTTAAAGAAATACTTAAAAAACCTCCAATCGTAAGGCAACTAGTAGAAAAAATATCACTGATGGTAGTTAGTTGCAGCCCTGATGATAAAATTAATATAGACAACAGATAAAATGCTGTTTTTATTGTTTTTTTAATGATTTTTTGGGGTTTCAATCTATTTAAAGTTGACAAAACCATACATTTCCTTTTTTAATATTGCTCTACTTCAGTTTGTGCGTGGGTCCTCGGAGGAAAAACAAATGAACCTGTTTCCAGTTCTCCCGTTGCTGTTGTTATGTCGTCTCGCGGCTGATAAAATTATCCACAAATGTGATTAAAGGAACTGCGCTCGTACGGTGAAAACTCGCTCTCAGTTTATGAACAGGCCTCGTGTGACGCTCAGAACCTCCAGAACCGGCACCGACTCAGGACCGGTGCAGTTCTGGGGTTTCGGGAGCGACGGGTCAGATCAGAGAGACGGATTTTAGGTTGAAAACAAGTGGATTTCAGCGTCGAACCAGCAACAGAAATGAGGGAATCATGTGAGTCTCATTCTGTAATTAAGAATAAATCTGGATCAGAATTGTTATCAGTAAAAACTGTGTTTGATTTGAACATGTCTAACTTGTATCTGGAGACACATACTCAGTGTTTATGACATTTCCCATACAAATTTTATGTTTTCTTTAAAGATTTCCTCCTCATTTTACTGGGCAAGAAGACTTACACAGGCCCCCCTCTAATATTAATAAATAGGCAGAGGTTCCTGGGTCTTGGAACAATCACTTATCTGAGCATTTTCATTTTTGCTCCTTATTTTGAGTGTATTATAACGAGGGGCGTAGCGTTATCCAAGTCTCAGGATAGACTCTTTTAGGAGGGAGTGATAAAAAAAAGCTGTACGTGCATTTTGGCAGCAGAAGTAGCATTCTTCCCCGTTCATTTCAATTCATTCAGACTGAACACGGACAGAAAAAGACGGAGATAAAAACATTTCCAGCACCAAAATGTCTGGTTGTTCTGGTGTGTGTTTGTCAGAATCGATATTCTACCGACGGACTAAAGTTTGAAGGTTTTACTCACTGATCGCACAAGGATCTGGCAGTCGGACACACAATATTGTTGAGGAAATATTCTCGATCTTTGGCGATAATCCTTTCACAGAGCTCGACAAACGGCTGAGTTCTGCCGTACTTCTGTTGCCAAAATGCGCAACCGAGTCGACGTCATCACTGTTCATATATGATATTCTACATAATAACAAGACTGACATTATAAAATGCTTTGACCAGTCATTTGGTGCAACATTTATTGTCATTAGGGATGGAATGAAATCCAAATCTCTCTGTACGATATTTTCACCATGTGAGTCAATAACATAACGCCTACATTTTCTGTCCAGTTGCAGTTTCCTCAGTTAAAAAGGTTCAAATCTCATAATAATTCAGCACATTTCTGTAGCACCTCTGACCTCCATGAAACCAAATCATTTTGTTCATAAATCCTGAGTTATTCTACATGTTTTTTGTCCTTAAAGTGTTAAAATGTCATGTGGTGCGACCGTGCATCATGTGGTGCGACTAATAACAGCAGAATTCTGTGGCTGGAGTTTAATAACAGACAAAGCCGACTTGGGTGAACGGTTCTTTAGGCATTTTTCTTCATTTTTCTTCATTTTCCAGGGCAGTAGTTTGTTCATTAAACACAAACAGGCGACTGTCATATTGGAGCAAAAGAAAATATCAATATGCATTAAAAATCTAAAGAAACACAACAGTTTGTTTCTGTACACTTCATATTAGTCAGAATTTAGATTAAAATCCCAACCATGTTTTAGAAAATAAAACTATTTTAAGGTTATTCTCGGTCGCACCACATGACATTTTACACTAAAAATGCTTCATATAAATGTTAAACACAGATTTATGCTCCTGACACTGGAAATATCTGAAAAAGTTCAACAGAAACTCATATTTTTTATGTTTTAAAATGTACTTTTTCCTCTAAAAATGCCTTCACAAGACTTAATTGAAAGAAAGAAGATGCAAAAGTGCTTAAAACAGCTATTTCTTCATGTAATCTGCACTGAAACAGAGCAAAGCATCATGGTCTGTGTAGTTCCCTCTGTGTTTTCAGTAGTGTAGTAGTGTAGTGTTCCCGTACCTCTTTGCCGGCCTCCTGCACCATGAAGAGCAGGTTGGTGGAGTCGGAGAGGCTGAAGCTGAAGCGGTCCTTGAGGGAGTTGGAGCCGTCGTGGTTGTAGCTGATCCGGTTCTGGTAGACGTCGTCCATGGTGAAGGAGCTGGTCTGGCGGTAGCTCTGGCCGTTGTGGGTGCGCTCGATGGTGCCGTGGCGAGGGGGCTGCACCACCGTGAAAACAAGCGACTCCGCCTGGGCACAGACAGAGAAACGGGCTTTAAACGGAGAGTTTTGAAGCCGCAAAATCGACTTTTCAGAGCTTTGAACCGTGTGATCGTTGTTTGCTTCTCGTTTATCCTCTTGAAGTTGTATTTGGAGTGATTCATGCCTGTCTGAGTGAACTTTAACTCCACCGTTACACGCCCGCTGCTTTGTACTTACGTCCTTCCCCAGTTTTATCATCTTAATTTGTGATACTCGTAGAAAACGGCAGCGTCGCGGAGTCGTTTTGGTACAAATGAAAAAAATCTGGAGCTCACTTGTCCATCTGAGGGGCCCCGAACTTCCCCGCTCTTTAATGTGTCGTTTTAGATCAATATTGCAGTTTAAAATGCACTTTTTCACCACTAAACCATCCAAAACTTTCACCATGTTGTGAAAACCTCTCTTCTCCACAGAGTAAATCAGAAGCGTTTCATATGGTCCACAGCAGGGACGGACATTTAATCGATCATTGGGAGAATTAACAATTGACTTTTGATTAATCATTAATGTTTTAAAATGAAATATCATTATTATTACGATTACTAATCTGCATAAATAAACCCAACTCTACAACATATAAACCATCACCACTCCAGAGCCTCATCAGTGTGAGATCAGAATATGTTTAATGTAGCTTTGGCACATTTCTTTACGTTTTACAGAAATAAAACTTAAAACCACATGCCTCATTTGCATAAACTGTAAACGCTGAAAAAAGCAGCTCTTTCCTTGTGCTGATGCTTCAGCTTCTGTGGGACTAAAGGACACGACTCAGTGGAATATGAGTGTTCTCTCTGTGACACAAATTTGTTTGTGTTTGTGCCGTTCTCGGGGGAAAGTGAGAGATGCAGGAAGTGACTACGGGAAGCCTACAGGAAGTTTTGGCGAATGCAAAATGTACACGCTGTATGAAAAACATTTTAAATATTGATTTTTCAAAAACAAAAAGACAAATCAATTTGACTTCCATCCATCCATCTATTTTCTTCCTCTTATCTGGGGCTGGGTCTCAGGGGCATCAGTCTGAGCAGGGACTCCCAGACTTCCCTCTACCCAGACACTTCCTCCAGGTCCTCCTGGACCCTGAGCCGTTCCCAGGCCCAGAGACGTCGCCCCCTCCAGTGGGTCCTGGGTCTTCCCCGGGGCCTCCTCCCGGTGGGACATGAACCTCCTGAGGGAACAGACGCTCCTCCCCCTCAGCTGCTCCTCTCCACGTGAGGAGCAGCGACTCTACTCCGGGCTCCTCCCCCTCTCTCTAAGGGAGCGCCTGGCCACTCTGCGGGGGAAACTCATTTCACCGCTTGTATCTCGATCTGGTCCTTTCGGTCGTTCCCCAGAGCTCAGGACCACAGGTGAGGGGAGGAACGTGACTGAGGTGAATCCAGAGCTTTGCCTTTGGGCTCAGCTCCTCTTCACCACAACGGCCGATACAGCGACCGCATCACTGCCGACGCCGCACCGATCCACCTGTCAACCTCACGCTCCATCCTCAAGTGCAGGAGTTCAAGTATCGATTAGACTTCTCGATTTTTAAATCAACTCGATTTTTTGCCCAGGTCTGACTTAAGTCTCCTCGAAGTCCTGCACAAAGCAAAGTGCAGAGTGTTTCCTGTAAATATTCACAGACGTTTGGAGATGAGAACGAACCACTACAATTTAAAAGGAACCGACGTGTTTAAAAAACCCAGATTCTGAACCAAGGTGATGGAGCGAAGAGTCGATGTGAAAAGAGCTCATTTCAAAGGATCAAGTACAATAACGGCATTTAAAAAACACATGAAATCCAGTGCAGAGAGTATTTACTATAACTACTGCGGGTACGAAGCTGCGAGGGGGTTGGGGAGGGGCCAGGCTTCCTCTGCTGTATTCTCAGGGTGATTTGACACCAGCCCGGCCTTGGTCGTACTGGTGTCATTTCACCTAACTACAACTACTACTACTACTACTGCTACTACTACTACTACTACTGCTACTGTTACTACTATTACTGCTACTACTACTATTACTGCTACTACTACTATTACTACTACTGCTACTGTTACTACTATTACTGCTACTACTACTATTACTACTACTACTACTACTACTACTGCTACTGTTACTATTATTACTGCTACTACTACTACTACTACTATTACTACTACTACTACCGCACGTTACTGCATTAGCTACCACTACTACCATTACCACTACCACCAACCGCACTACCACCGCTGCAGCACTACTACCACCGCTACTACCACCACCACTACCACTACCAGCAACTACCACTGCCACTGTTACCACCATTACCGCTACCACTACCACTATACTGCACTGCTTACCACCATTACCGCTACTACCATCACCACTACCACTGCTACTACCACCGCCACTGTTTACCATTATTTGCTACCACCACTACCACCATTAAACACCACCACCACTGCCACCGTTACTACCTGTTACCGCCACCACTACCATTACCACTACCACCACTACCACTACCACTGCCACTGTTACCATTATTACTGCCACTACTACCACTACCATTACTACCACCACCACTGCTGCCACTGTTTATTACCATTACCGCCTGCTGCACCATTACCGCTACTGCTACCATTACTACCACCGCCACTGTTACCACTATTACCGCTACTACCACCATTACTACCACCACCACTACTGCTACTGTTACTATTATTACTGCTACTACTACTACTACTACTATTACTGCTACTACTACTACTACTACTATTACTACTACTACTACTACTGCTACTGTTACTATTATTACTGCTACTACTACTACTACTACTATTACTACTACTACTACTACTGCTACTGTTACTACTATTACTGCTACTACTACTATTACTACTACTACTACTACTACTACTGCTACTGTTACTATTATTACTGCTACTACTACTACTACTACTATTACTACTACTACTACTACTGCTACTGTTACTACTATTACTACTACTACTACTGCTGCTGTTACTACTACTTCTACTGCTACTACTATGTCTTTTTATGCTTTATAAATGAACTAAACAAACAAATAAAAACAAAAATAAAATTTAAAAAACCATTTCTGATTAGCTCGCTGCTACAAAACTCCTCCGCGAAGTCTAATTTCCTGATTTCCTGAACAATTTCCCCCCGTCTGGAGAATAAATCGGCGCTTTTCTTTCGCCAAACACATTTTCATTTGAGTTTTGAGTGGGGTTCAGCGTGTTCCTGCGCGGCTCTAATGCGCCTCACGCTGGACTCACTGTGCGGAGGAAGGTGAAAGTGCCGAGTCGTTTGGAGCGGGGGAGGAAATCACGCCAGCACAAGTCGGCGGGACGGAGATGAATAGGCCCCGAGAGACGTTCAGTCGGCTTTTCTTTAAAAACGCAAATGGACGTCGGAGGAAACACACAAAATAAAAACCAAGAAAAGTGACGGTATTTTTAGAACGCTGCAGAGAATTCAGCGTCTGTAATGAGGGATGAATGTTCTGCCTGTGGTGCTTTAGTCCTGCTTTAGTCCTGCTTTAGTCCTGCTTTAGTCCTGTTTTAGTCCTGCTTTAGTCCTGTTTTAGTCCTGCTTTAGTCCTGCTTTAGTCCTGTTTTAGTCCTGCTTTAGTCCTGCTTTAGTCCTGTTTTAGTCCTGCTTTAGTCCTGTTTTAGTCCTGGTTCAGTCCTCCTTTAGTCCTGCTTTAGTCCTGCTTTAGTCCTGTTTTAGTCCTGTTTTAGTCCTGCTTTAGTCCTGGTTCAGTCCTGTTTTAGTCCTGCTTTAGTCCTGGTTCAGTCCTGCTTTAGTCCTGCTTTAGTCCTGCTTTAGTCCTGGTTCAGTCCTGTTTTAGTCCTGCTTTAGTCCTGATTCAGTTCTGCTTTAGGCCTGCTTGAGTCCTGCTTTAGTCCCATTTTAGTCCTGTTTTAATCCCAGTTCAGTCCTGCTTTAGTCTTGGTTGAGTTCTGGTTGAGTCCTGGTTGAATCCTGCTTTAGTCCCGTTTTAGTCCCGTTTTAGTCCTGCTTTAGTCCTGGTTGAGTCCTGTTTTAGTTCTGCTTCAGTCCCGCTTTAGTCCTGCTTTAGTCCTGCTTTAGTCCTGGTTCAGTTCTGCTTTAGTCCTGGTTCAGTTCTGCTTTAGTCCTGGTTGAGTCCTGTTTTAGTTCTGCTTCAGTCCCGCTTTAGTTCT
Organism: Odontamblyopus lacepedii; assembly: GCA_034769755.1. Lineage (NCBI taxonomy): Eukaryota > Metazoa > Chordata > Actinopteri > Gobiiformes > Gobiidae > Odontamblyopus > Odontamblyopus lacepedii. The sequence goes on from CM068358.1 coordinate 38,359,093, forward strand.
GCTTTAGTCCTGTTTTAGTCTTGCTCTAGTCCTGTTTTAGTCCCGGCTTAGTCCTGCTATAGTCCCACTTTAGCCCAGTTTTAGTCCCACTTTAGTCCTGCTGGTTTAGTCCTGCTTTAGTCCCACTTTAGCCCAGTTTCAATCCCGCTTTAGTCCCAGTTTCAGTCCTGCTTTAGTCCTGCTTTAGTCCCGCTTTAGTCCCGCTTTAGTCCCACTTTAGCCCAGTTTCAATGCCGCTTTAGTCCTGCTTAAGTCCCAGTTTAGTCCCACTTTAGCCCAGTTTTAGTCCTGCTTTAGTCTCGCTCTAGACCAGCTTTAGTCCGGGTTTAGTCCTGCTTTAGTCTCGCTCTAGACCAGCTTTAGTCCGGGTTTAGTCCCACTTTAGCCCAGTTTCAGTCCTGCTTTAGTCCTGCTTTAGTCTTGCTCTAGACCAGCTTTAGCCCAGTTTTAGTCCCGCTTTAGTCCGGGTTTACCTCCGTGTCTGCGTCCGTGGCCTTCAGCTCAAACTCGGTGATGGTTTTCCTCACTCCCTCCTGGACTCTCATCCCGGGGACGGTGAGCAGAGGCAGAGAGTCGTCCACGGGTTTGATGGTGATGTAGAAGGTCTGGGCCACCTGGAAACAGCACCGAGAATAAACACACGACGATCTCCAAACTTTACCGAACAACAACGGGCCAGAAAGATCCTAGTTTTAGCAGCTACAAGACATTTAATACATATAACAGAGCCACAGCGAGCCTGGGATGAGGAACAGTTAGAGCCCCATAAAACATAAACCATTTTCCATTATTAGTGCACAAAGTCAAGCAAAATGACACATGTACGATGGTAAAAGGCATTTAATGAATCACATTTTACTTCAGCACTTATTCAGCGTTATTAGGGATGTCCTGATCACGTTTTTTTCCCCCTGATACCGAGTCCCGATCCGATACTTCTATAAAACATTATGAAAAGAACTAAGAGCAAAGATCCAGGATGTCCCTGGTTTTTATTTTTTTCACCAACGGCTGTGATTTTATTCACATGGAACAAACTGAAATAGTTTAAAAAAAAATGTAAGTGTGTTTATTATATTTAAAAAATACAGACAAAAACTTATTAAAGTGCAACTTTTCACATCAAAGTGAAAGAACAAGGGTTGAGTATGTTAGTCCTGGTTTAGCCCTGGTTTTGGTTTGGTTTAGACCTGGTTTAGTTCTGGTTTTAGACTTGGTTTAGACTTGTTTTTTGTCCTGATTTTAGTCCTGGTTTAGTCCTGGTTTAGTTCTGGTTTAGTCCTGGTTTTAGACTTGGCTTAGACCTGGTTTAGACTTGGTTTTTGTCCTGATTTTAGTCCTGGTTTAGTTCTGGTTTAGTCCTGGTTTTAGACTTGGCTTAGACCTGGTTTAGACTTGGTTTTGTCCTGATTTTAGTCCTGGTTTAGTCCTGGTTTTGGTTTGGTTGAGTCCTGGTTTAGTTCTGGTTTAGTCCTGGTTTTAGACTTGGTTTAGACTTGGATTTTGTCTTCATATTAGTCCTGGTTTAGTTCTGGTTTAGTCCTGGTTTTAGACTTGGCTTAGACCTGGTTTAGACTTGGTTTTTGTCCTGATTTTAGTCCTGGTTTAGTTCTGGTTTAGTCCTGGTTTTAGACTTGGCTTAGACCTGGTTTAGACTTGGTTTTTGTCCTGATTTTAGTCCTGGTTTAGTTCTGGAAATTTGAGAGGCTTCGGGCTTTTTACACCGTATGTAGCAGCAAATGTGGCCGAAGACCTTCCAGAGGAAACACTTTGAGGGAACGAACACAAGAGACGGTTGGATTGTGTGAAATTAAGTTTGTTTTTCCCTGAATCCATGGAAACCTTCCAGAAGAAATACTTTTCGCCACCAACATAAACACCGGAGTAAGAACGAAGCCTTTCCTGTTGTGGCTGCAGCAAAACTTCAACGTCAGTAAAGTATTTCTCGCTTTCATGGATAAACTGAGCGCTTTGCATTCAAAACCTGCACGCAAATCTGCAAAAAACAATCTGTAAAATAAAATAAAAAGGTTCTAACTGGTCCAAAGTGGAGAAAGTCGACCGTGTTTTTTCCAGGCTGACAGTTGTTGTGTTGTTGTGTTGCTCAATTAACACATGGACCTCAGAATATGTCCACACTGGTCTATTTAACTCACATTTAAAACCCAAACGGACGATCCCCGGTGCTTTTGGGGTTTTGTTTTGGCCTGAAGCATTTTATCCTCCAGCCCACATCCACACTCGAAAATATAACATCGAATATTTAATGTAAGAAAGAAATATGTGTGAAGATTCATCTGTTTTAGCTCCAAAATAGTCCCGTTCTGGGCCTGGTTTAGTCCTGTTCTGGGCCTGGTTTAGTCCTGTTCTGGGCCTGGTTTAGTCCTGTTCTGGGCCTGGTTTAGTCCTCTTCTGGGCCTGGTTTAGTCCTGTTCTAGGCCTGGTTTAGTCCTGTTCTGTGCCTGGTTTAGTCCCGTTCTGTGCCTGGTTTAGTCCTGTTCTAGGCCTGGTTTAGTCCCGTTCTAGTCCTGGTTTAGTCCCGTTCTAGTCCTGGTTTAGTCCCGTTCTAGGCCTGGTTTAGTCCTGTTCTGGGCCTGGTTTAGTCCTGTTTTGGGCCTGGTTCAGTCCCGTTCTGGGCCTGGTTTAGTCCTGTTCTGGGCCTGGTTTAGTCCTGTTCTGGGCCTGGTTCAGTCCCATTCTGTGCCTGGTTTAGTGCTGTTCTTGGCCTAGTTTAGGTCCGTTCTAGGCCTGGTTTAGTCCTGTTCTGGGCCTGGTTTAGTCCTGTTCTGGACCTGGTTTAGTCCTGTTCTGGACCTGGTTTAGTCCAAGGAGAACCCTGCCAGGAGCCGGTCCTTGCTGAAGGGACAGACTCAAACTGGACCAGACCGGACGGGCTCACAAAGGGAACGTGTGCAAAACGTCCGTCCAGAGGAGTGACAAAAACACCGTGGTTCTTGAACATTTGGAGCGCCTAAAGAGGAACCTCTGTGAAGTCCCCCATCAAACTCAAACCTACACGGAAACTATGTCAGTCGTTTGTGCTGCAAAAAGTTTTGTTTGTGCTGCTTTAGTTTTGGAGAAATTAACGATTCTTTTACAGGTCAAACTGGGGTCAGACCCACAGGAAGCTTCAAAATGCTCGAAAACGCCCAAAATGGAGTCAATCGTTTGTGCTGCAAAAAGTTTTGTTTGTGCGATTCTGGTTCTTCAGATATTTGCAGTTTTATTTTGGGCCGAAGACGTCGTCCAGCCTGTATTATTATATAAAATATGAATAAAAAGCAAATTGCTAAAGGCTGAAACAGACTTTTCCACAGCTTCAGGTCGTTTCTCTTCACTAGTTTTGTGGAGTTTGTCGCCGTCAGCTGAGCGGAAATGACGTCCGATAGTTACCACAGAAATAATAATGAATAATTTTAGAAATAAACTCGCACAAATGAAAATTGTCACAGCACAAAACCAAATACAAACATTTTCTATCATTTTCTGCCTGTTTTGAGCTCTATTTAACATTTTGAGGGGCTGGATCACATCATTGGCCGAAAATAAAACTGCAAATATCTTAAGAACCAGAATCGCACAAACGAAACTTTTTGCAGCACAAAACAGCACAAACGAAGCACAAATGATTGACTCCGTTTTGGGCGTTTTAGAGCATCATGGGGGCTGACCTGACCCCAATTTGACCTATAAAAGAATTGTTAATTTCTCCAAAACTAAAGAAGCACAAATGAAACTTTTTGCAGCACAAACGAAGCACAAACGATGGACATAGTTTTTGTGTAGGTTTGTGTTTGACGGGGCGACTTCACGCACGTCTAAATTTATAATTATGACTGCGTTTTACACTCACCCCTCGTTGCTCTTAGACTTGTTCTGATACAGCTAAAGATCATTAACCCTAAAGCGATTCTGGAAATTTTGACTGGAAGTGAAAACAATGAAACACGGAGAACGTCTGGGAGTCGAACCCGCAGCCTCCTCACCTCGTTGTTGCCGTCGGATACGGTGAAGGAGAACTGGTCTGCGTGCTTCTCCTCTTCGCTGGTGTGGACGTACTGGACGCTCCGGGACGCCAGGTCGGCCTGAGTGAAGGAGCTGATCCTGGAGCCTAAAGACAGAGGAAGAAAAAACACAAATAAAACGTGTGCTTTTGACACTTTCTTTTGGCTTTTACTGTGCGTACTGCTCATATATTTGGTGTTTTAAACCAGATGCCCTTCCTGAATATTAGCGAGTCAAACGGTTCTTCTCATCCTGATCATTTCATTGTGCTGTCGACCTTGTGCTGAACCTGCATATGACAAACAAACATCGAATAAACATTGAATCTTGAATCCCAGTGACGTGGTCCAATAAGGAACGGCGACTAGAGCTCCTACGTCAGTGTATCAGCGTTTTCAGGTGTCCACCACAGTCTGTATATATGAGTGGACTAAGCTAACCCGTTAGCTGCTGCGTGCCATACAGGAAGTGCTCCAGGAGGCTCTTCTGGCTCCTTCTCTCCTTTTTCCCATTGACTCACATTGTGATCTTCTCGCTCCTCTGTCTGGACCTGCTGCTCTGAGCCTCGTCATTTTGGTTGTAAACTGTTCGTCTGAAGCCGCCACACAGGATCCTGAACTTTTCAATTCTCTGTTTTGTTCCTAAATCAAGATCTGAACATAAATAACGGACCAATCAGATGCCTTCATTCCCCGAGGTTCCGCCCCCTAGCGTTAGTACCAGGTGTGATTGACAGCTCGTTTCGTTGCTAAGTAAGTTCCCTTCCCGCTTTCCCCCGAGTGACGATTTCTGAAATAAAATGACAAAATATCTCAAACAGTTACAATATCTAATGTGACTAGAATCTGAACGAGCAGAATTTAACGAGCATAAAGTAAAGTGAATTTGGTTAAATTGTGACTCTATTGTTGTTCGTACGTAACAGAACAAACGACATAAATCAATGACTTAAACTATTTAAAGTTTAATGATAAAACCTCAAAGTTTCCTTCTAAATCCAGTGTCCTGCAGGTGCAGAGTATCACATCCATAGTCCGTATGTGTGATGCATCTGCTCTGCCAGGAGGAGGCACCACATTTAGCCTCCTCACTCCTGATTGGCTCTTGTGGTTGCTATGATACTCGCGGTCGGATTTCCAAATATGGACCTGGCTCCAGATTCGCTCCTGTAACCGTGGCAACAGGAGCCTCATTTGAGCGACGCTGTGGTAGTGTGGATGCGGCCGGAGGAACAGGAATTTATTTACGGACAAAATAGCGAAATAAAAACACCGGGATGTAGAGCGGGTGAACACGGACATTTTAAGACCAAAATGACGAGGCCACAGCAGCAGGTCCAGAGAGAAGAGCGACGATTTTCCCAGTGTAAAATCAATTGAAAACAGTGGATGGAGTCGGAAGTGCGCCCGTGAACACTTCCTGCTCAAGCGCGTCGTGACTGCTGTGGTTTCGCTCTCGTTTTATGGATTTCAGTCGCTCTTCTGCTCAGAAAATAAACAACCAGACCCCTACAATACTTTTAAAACACCATGTACACAGTTTAATAGCAAAAAAAGTTGTATTCTTAAATGACTAAACCAGGACTAAACCAGGACTAACCTGGAACTAAACCAGGACTAAACCAGGATTAACCTGGAACTAAACCAGGACTAAACAAGGACAAAACTAGGACTAACCTGGAACTAAACCAGGACTAAACCAGGACTAACCTGGAACTAAACCAGGACTAAACCAGGACTAAACCAGGACTAAACCAGGACTAACCTGGAACTAAACCAGGACTGAATCAAGACTGAATCAGGACTGAACCAGAAGGACTAAACCAGGACCAAACCAAGTTTAAACTAGGACTAAACTGGAATTAAAGCAAGACTAAACCAGGACTGAACCAGGACTAAACTAGGACTAAACTGGGACTAAACCAGGTCTAAAACAGGACTAAACCACGTCTAAACTAGGACTAAACCAGGACAAAATCGGGACTAAACCGGGACTACACCAGGACAAAACTACGACTGAACCAGTTCTAAACCAGGACTAAACTGGGACCAAACCAAGTCTAAACTAGGACTAAACTGCAATTAAAGCAAGACTAAACCAGGTCTAAACCAGGAGTAAACTGGAACTAAACCAGGACTAACTCTGAAGTAAACCAGGTCTAAATCAGGACTGAACCAGGACTAAACCAGGACTGAACCAAGACTGAATCAGGACTTTTTAGTTTGTATTCTGGTGGATTAAATACACAGAATAGCAAAAAAAGTTGTATTCTTAAATGTCAAACTCAGTAAGTGGAGTTAATATATTCTTATCCACCATTAAAGCCGTTACAGAGGCTGTTCCATAGCAAAAGAAAACAGAAAAGCACTGGATTATGATACTACAGTCTGTATATAATAACTACTCTAACATTTGGGGAATATTGGAGAAATAACTGAACTATTAAGCGCTTTTTTAGTATAAAACTGAAAATACGAGATGACAATTCTGACATTTCAATTTCTTTTTACAATGTGTCCCTCCAGATCCAGCTGCTATTAAACTATACGACATTTTGCAACCCGGCAGTCAGTCAGTCATGGACGTTTTGTACCTTCAGATGATGGAAATATAATAGAAATATTTGGAACTCGAACACCTAATCTTACATCTAAAGGTAATTGTATGTATGTAATTATTTTTAAAGGTCCAATGTGACGCAGAATGGACTTTTGTGAGGTTTAAGTCGTGTCAGAAGGTTTTTACCGCCTCAAAAACAACTCCAGGTCTGTTTGCGATCAGGAAATTACATTAGAACAGATCAGAAAATGGCGGAATTTGGACCTTTTAATCTGCAGTGTAACCAGGACTACACTGGGACTAAACCAGGACTAAACCAGGACTAAACCAGGACTAAACCAGGACTAAACCAGGACTAAACCAGGACTACACTGGGACTAAACCAGGACTAAACCAGGACTAAACCAGGACTAAACCAGGACTGAATCAAGACTGAATCAGGACTGAACCAGAAGGACTAAACCAGGACCAAACCAAGTTTAAACTAGGACTAAACTGGAATTAAACCAAGACTAAACCAGGACTGAACCAGGTCTAAACCAGGACTAAACCAGGATAAAACCAGGTCTAAAACAGGACTAAACCAGGACTAAACCACGAGTAAACCAGGTCTAAACCAGGTCTAAACCAGCACTAAACCAGGTCTAAACCAGGTCTAAACCAGGTCTAAACCAGGACTAAATCACGTCTAAACTAGGACTAAATCGGGACGAAACCGGGACTACACCAGGACGAAACTACGACTGAACCAGTTCTAAACCAGGACTAAACTGGGACCAAACCAAGTCTAAACTAGGACTAAACTGCAATTAAACCAAGACTAAACCAGGTCTAAACCAGGACTAAACTGGAACTAAACCAGGACTAACTCTGAAGTAAACCAGGACTGAACCAAAACTGAATCAGGACTTTTTAGTTTGTATTCTGGTGGATTAAATACACAGAATACATTTTATGCTTGACTGGACTCATTCGAGTTTATGAATATTAATTTATTCATTCACATATTTCCCAAATACGCTCAGATTTCTATCCTCTGCACACGGAGATTTCTGAAAGCTTCCGTGCTCCGTAATCAAACTGATAAACCCCAAACAGATCAGATATTCTGGGTGCGTCTGAAAGCCTGGCCCGGGCCTGTACCTGGGCTGTTGGCGTGCTCCAGATGCCCTAACGCCGGCTGCGTGGTCACGTGGTAGAGCAGCTCCGCCGGCTCGCTGTCCTGGTCGCTGGCGGAAAGCTGCAGCGTGGTGATCTTCTTCATGGTGTTTTCGTCCAGCACCAGGCCTTTGTTCACCTCCACCGAGGGAGGGAGACGGTCCTCTGGAGGGAGAGAGCACAGGGTCAGGCCGGAAAACTGTTCAAGTACCACTTTAACCCTCCAAGACCTAAGATGTTTTCTGTAACCGCGCAGAACTTTCTAACGGTAAAAGACAGAAACGTCCTTTTCCCCTCTGAAAGTGCAGACATAGAGGTTTCCGTACATTTCTGCGGCTTTATCCTACGTCACACTCACGCTGTGTGATGACGTGAGCAAAACGAGTGTCCAATAGGAACTTTGTTTTCCCCAAACTCATGCGCTCCGTCCATTTTGATCGAGCCAAACTTTGCCAAAGAGTGAAGTGAGTCAAGATGGTCGACTCCTCTGACTGTGTGTGTTTATAACGAGGGAAAAAGTCGCTCTAAGTGGAGTTAATTCTCACACACATGGAAAATGACACATCTTGGTGTGTGTAATTGTGCATCTCTTTCTATTTTTATTTAAAGGTTTATTTCAGTCCAAATGAACAAATCCAAATGTAATTTCCACCCTGGAAATGCAGAAGTGCTGTGGCTCTGGCCCTGGACCTGACAGGAGCTGTTTCCAGGACTGGACCAGGAAAGTCATGGAGCCACTGCACTTTTTTTGTTTTTAGGGCAATAAGGAGATTTTTAATTTACTTACAGACTTGAGATTTTGCATTTTTGTAGCTAAGGCCCTAAATTAAGCATTTTTATGTCCAAAAAGTTGTTTCTACATGTTTGCTGTGGGTTTTGTATAAAAGAGTGTGAATTTTATTTTTATTTTTTTTTTCCATCTCTATTTCTGGTCCTGTAGCTTTTCTCACAGCCTCATGACACAACTACAGCAGCAGATTGTGAAATAACAGGTTGGACTGAACAAAAGGAGGTAGAACACTTCATTAAGGGGTAAAAGGGGCAGTTTTAAAAGCAAAATTAAGAAAAAAATCCAGGCGAGGAGAAATGTACTAAAATTGCCCTTTGGTCTTCGGGGGTTAAAACTCTACTTTCAGAGTGTTAACGTATTTGGCAGAGATTTTTAGAACAATTAAAGCTTCAAATGTGGTGATTTTGATCAAGAATTCAGCTGATTTTGGAAATGTTCAAATATTATTGTATTTTAGGAGATGGTTTGTGATGCACTGGGGCAGGTGCCGGGATATTCTGTCCCTTTGTCACCTGAACTGGTCTCTCTATACATTATTCACCAAAGTGATATATATACACCCTATTTTTCGGACTATAAGCCGCATGGTGACTTATACTCAGGTGCGACTTATATATGGAACATATCATTTCACATCTAAACATCTAAAGAAATCTGACTGGAAAATGTAAACTTGGGCGAGGTACAAACCCGAGGCACCGACTGAATATGTTAAAAGTCGATTCCACCAGCGAGAGGTAATTTCACATGTTGGTTATTTTCAAACTGAGGCCACGAGGGGGCGCTGGAGGCTGTTTGCTCAGTTCAATCCAAATGGAGACTTTTTTTGTCTCCATTTGTTTTTCTCCAGCTGTTTTTATCACTATCTGCACATGAGCCGTGAGGACTTAAGTTTAGTTTCTGTAAAACTTAAACAAATGTTCCAGAGCTGCATTAAACACATTATTACTCAGTGTAAATATTGAGCAGAGACCTGGAAACATCTGTAGAGGTGGAGGAGAGGAGCAATCGAGCAGCAGAAAGAAAGTTTGGAGTGAGAGAAACTTGTGTTTGATGGAGAAAAGTGGAAACTCGAACTGAAATGAAGAAAACAGAAAAACTAATCATGGGCTAAAAGCTGGATTTATCTGGAGTCGGTGCAGTTGCTCAGAAGTGAGTTTTCTATGGTGATAAGAGCATTAAAATGATTTATCAAGGGACAAAAATGTGCGATTAATTTGCAATTAATCTTAATTTAACTAGGATTTTCATGAGATTAATCACGATTAAATATTTTAATCAACTGACAGCACTAGAAATCTCAGTATAATCGTCGTGCCAGGACACGGTGCACGGACAAAGGCTCCGCGTTGTTTGGCAAACTGCGATAAAATGCGTTAATATTTGTTATGCATTAATTTCTTTGTAATTAATTCATCTGAATTAAAACATCAATGTCCCATTCTTATTAAATAAACACTTCTGGACATCGGCAATGAGTGCGCGATGCTTTTTTTCACCTTTAAATTCCTATTCTTTGTATTTGCATCTCGACAGGAACTTTGGTGTTTTCTGTTTCATTTGATGCAGAAGTACAAAGAATCCACTGTAAAATGCACTTAAGCAAAGTACAAATCCCTAAAACACGCTCTTAAATGTTGTACTTTTACTGTTGGGCTTCGTTACCTTCCACCGAAAAGTCATTCTGGCTGAAACTTTCTGCGTTCATGTTGTAAAACTCAGCACTACTTCCTATATTTGTGTATTTTCGTCTCAACTTTTCAGCTTTTCTCTACCACAAACTTCCACTTAACTGATGTAAGACTATAATAAACATTGGCCACAGGTACAGTCCCACCGAACAATTATAAAAACATCAAAACCCGTCACGTCCTCTTAAAACTTCTGATACATTTCTGGCGCCGCGCAGGACTCGACGAGCAACATCCATTATCTCAAAACGCGCGGCTCTGGACCTTTTCCAGTTACTTGAAGCCAGGCAATAAATTAGAAAGTGAGATTCCCCAGTTCACATAATTTGAAAAGTTTGAGAATCTAATCACCAAGAATCAGAACTCCCGTAAGTTCGATAAATTAAAAAAAGGAATGACGAAAGTGAAGCAGCAGCTCGGCGTTTAGTATTCTGCACTCGTCTGCGGGTTAGTGATGCATACTTAAGCCCGGGGGGAGAGGCTAAAGCCGCTAACGGGTCTGTTTTGGGCCTAAGTGAATACGGGATTATCAGAGAGCTGCCGGAGGGATGGGAAAAAGAGCCGAAAAGCAGACGACAGAATGGCACCCAAGAGTGGACTGATCTTTAATACGCCGCGTCTTGGGTCTTAATTAGGATTAATGCCGAGTTAAAGGCCCCGTGACTGATTTGTTTCCTTGTTTTCGAACACGTTTTCTCTGGCCGCAGTGCAGATGTCTTGTGTGAGCAGCTCTTAAAGCCAAAATGAGGCTGCTGCGTGCTCAGGAAGTGCCCCGTTTGCATGCTGGTTGGTGTTAGCTTTACAGAGACGGCAAAACTCCACTTAAAAGTTGTGAAAAGAGCTTAAAAACTCACTGTGGTGAATGACTAAGACACTCTGAATGCAGAAGGTAAGTGAGGGAAAACTTTGGACCGCTGTTTAAAATGTTTAAAAGGTGCATTGTGTAACTTTTCTAAGATGGAGGGGGTTATTGCTTTGTCCGGAATGTTCCACAGTATGGCATTAAACCTTTCTCTCATCACAGAGACCAAACCAGACCAGGTTACGGGTCAGATCTGTGGAGAATGCCTGTTTTTCTGGGTATTTTTGAGGATCTGTCACCTTTTTGTTTCTATGGAGATGTCACTGCTCTACCTGGAATGTTCCACAGTGTGACATTAAGCAGCTCTACTTCACTTTCATTCAATTCCAGGTGGTTTTATAGCTCAAAAATACCCAGAAAAACAGGCGTTCTAACTGTGAGTGGGGCCGCCTCACCACAGATCTGACCCATAAAGGCCTATTCATAGTTTATAAGAACATAAGAGCTGAGCAGCTCCTGTTCAGCAGCTCTTCTGGTTTATTCAGTTCAGCAGTGCTGTCCGACATCTTTGCTCTGATTGGTTATTTATGTGTTTTCTCACACAGCCAATAAAATAAATGCGTGTGGAGTTTGTAGGTTCTGGGGCTCAGATCCACATTTCCAAATCCTCATTTACAGGTTATACACTGCACCAGATTATTCATTAAAATCTTCTGCAGAAATAAACTCAACTTAACAACATATAAACCATCACCACTCCAGAGCCACATCACTGTGAGGTCAGAATGTGTTTAATGCAGCTTTAAACATTTGTTTCCATTTTACAGAAAGGAAACTTAAAACCACATGGCTCATTTGCATAAACTATAGGTGCTGAAAAAACAGCTCACTCGTTGCGAAGTATGAAATGTCAGAGCCCAAATGAACTTTGTTCTTGTTTTTATCACCTCAAGAACAAGAACCTATGTTGTTATAAAGTATGAATAGGCCTGGTTTTGGTCTCCATGATGATAGAAAGGTTTAATGCCATACTGTGAAACATTCCAGACACAGAAGAAAAGGTACACGATGCGCATTTAAATTCGGGCCTTCTGAATTTTTCCTCTTATATATTTAGACACATATTGAACTGTTAGAATCATATGGATCTTACAGTTCTAAACAGTCAGAACAGTGAACTGCACAGTACCCAGAACGCTGATGTAGAAGGACTGGTCTATGAGCTTGTTTCCTTCCGGATCCACCAGGTTGAACTTGAAGAACAGACTTCCTCCCTTCTCCGACTTCTCGTGGCTGTACTGCACCAGGCCTGAGAACGCAGGAGACGTATTAGAGACCAGCAGAGGGAAAATAACAACAGCGGCGCAGATTTACAGAGCACTTCCCTCGCTCCTACATTACATTAGTGCACTCTTCACTCACGCCTGGGCCACACTGACACAAACTTGGCTGTGCTCTGCCCCAGACCTCTCCAAATCCAAGAGCGCAGAAAGAAAATCCTGCTGAAGCCATTTAAGGTGAATCATTTAGAAAGGAACAGGTCGTACGAGCTCTAACTTAAAGTGTGTAACTTTCCGGTGGAGCGACCGCCTCTTGCTTGTCTTCACGGAAATGTCATTGCTTTTGTCACAGTTCTGCCCATTGTTGTTTTTATTTGTTTTTGTTTTTTTTGCAATTTATTCAGCACTTTTTTTATCTCCACATAAGTCACAGTGCTTAGTTTAGTTTTAGTTTGTTTTTTTCCCCACATAAAATGAATATCATCATAAGGTACATAAAAAGAAAAATAAATAGTAAAGATGGTAATATTAAAAACTATTAATGAACCAATAATTTGAATCAAATGAAAAAAATAGATATATAGTGATAATAAAATAAAATAAATAAAATAAGAAAAATAATAAGAATAATACATTTAAAAATAGATAAATAAAAAAGAATGACAAAAAATAAAAAATATTTTTTAAATAAATAAATAAATAAATAAAATATAGTGATAATAAAATAAAATAAATAAAATAAGAAAAATTATAAGAATAATAAATTAAAAATAAATAAATAAAAAAGAATGAAAAATAAAAAAGAATAAAACAAATAAATAAAACAAATAAAACAAAATATAGTGATAATAAAATAAAAAAGAAAAATAATAAGAATAAAAAATTTAAAAATAAATAAATAAAAAAGAATGAAAAATAAAATAAAATAAAACAAACCAAAATAAAATAAAATAAAATAAA
>CM068358.1:38374837-38441216 GCA_034769755.1 Odontamblyopus lacepedii
AGAATACACAGTTTGGAGGATATGTTCGTTCATATAATAAAAACATAAATTCCTTAGTTGTTTATTTGCCTGATTTGCCATATTAAGCATTTTCACAATATGCATCTCATGGTACGATATTTATTGCAATATTTTGTGAAGAAAATTGTGACTTTACGACTTTTTCTCATTATAACCCAAATAATTAATATTTAAAAGTGTTAGAAACAGTTGGTTCATCACGTGGACTGGACTGAAACAGAGCAAAGGATCATGGTCTATGTAGTTCTCGCTGTTTTTTAGCTGTTTTTGCAAGGAGGGTTCAAATAGTGCCTGGGGAAAGATCACTAAATTACTTAAACATGCATCAGTAACATAGAAAACCCCATTATAACATGATAGAAAGCTCAAAAAAAGTCTATTTTGCATAATACTCCCTCTTTAAATGAGTGCAAACAATATCTTGATTTGAAATAATACATCTTTAATCCTTCCTAGCCATTTGTCAGTGTAACAGTCCCTAATATTTAGGCATTTAATTTACTGTTTGTCTTTTTATATTTGACTTTTACGCCATTTAGTGGTGAAATATCTACAGAACAAAACATTATAAATAAAGTTCAGTGCTCTGCTACAGCCACGTTTTGAAGATCTCCAGTAAGATTAAAAGAAATGAGGTAAAAATGTAAAAAACAATGAACAAATTTTGATATCTTTATTGGTATTTATTGAGTATATGAGGAAAGAAATCGTACTGAGGGCCTAGATGAGCAATTAGCCCCTCGTACATGTCAGATCACGAGGTTTGTGCACTTTTATTTTCGTGTAATTCAAGTTTTCATGTATTGTAAAGTACATTAATTTAAATATTTTATTGTATTTCTTTCTGTGATCAGTTCTCACGGGTTTATTCAAGACCAGAATAAACGCTTTTTTGCTTTTTTTCTCCACCTCGTGCTCATGCTAAACCCTAAAGTCAGCGTGTTTCACCTTTGTTGACTTGCTCCTGGGTGAATCCGTTGACGGGCCCCTTCACCGAGAGCTTTTCCTGGTTCAGCAGAAGCCTCCCGCCGGCCGGCTCTTTGGTCAGGACGTACCTCAGCTTCACGTCGTCCGAATCGATGTCCGTGCCCTTCAGGTTCTGCTCCGTGATCTTCGACGACGTGCCTACGAAACGCAAACGAAGGAAACTCAAACGACAGAAGCTTTGCTCGGTCAAAACTACGAGAAAACTGCCAAAGAAGATTATGTTCAGCTTTAAAAACCCTGTAAACGCTTTTCTTCATGGGGATGTTGGAGATGCTTGGTCTGGAATGTTCCGCAGTACGGCATTAAACCTTTCTATCTTCATGGAGACCAAACCAGACCAAGTTACGGGTCAGATCCGTGGAGAGGCGACCCCGGCTCACAGTCCGAATGTCTGTTTTTCTAGGTATTTTTGAGCTCTAAAACCCCCTGCAATTGAATAAATGTAAAGTAGAGCTGTTTTCATTGTTCTGCCTGGAATGTTCCACAGTGTGACATTAAACAGCTCTACCTTAGATTTATTTAATTACAGAAGGTTTTAGAGCTCAAAAATACATAGAAACAGTCGACACAGGATCTTAAAAGTCTTAAAAAGGTCTTAAATGTTCCTAAATTAAGGCTTTAAAAACTTAAATTATGTTGTTCAAGTCTTATTTTTTACGCAAAGGTCTTAAATTTCATGAGCCTATTTTTTGTAAACTCAATCTGGCTGCAGTGCAATGTTCAATGAAGGGAGAGAAAAAAAAAAACGTGAATGAACGTCTAATTTGGAGTATGCGCAAACAATCCATTGGTTTCTGGCACCGGCGGAAATGAGTAAACAGTCAGTACAGTGGAGGAAGACGCTGGATGGATCAGGGGGAAGTGGACTGTATTTTTTGAAGTCTTTATAGTTTTTTCATGGTTTGGATGGTCCTGCGACTTTTACTCAGGTGCGACTTATACATTAAAATCTATAGTTTCATATGTATAACTGTTAATCATATTCTGCAGATTACAAGTTTGGAGTGAGAGAAACTTGTGTTTGATGGAGAAAAGCGGAGGAAACTCGAACTGTAATGAAGAAAACAAAAATAATAATAATAACTTAATGTGTCATTGCACATGGTACAACGAAATTAAGTGCAATCCATCAGTGCAGATAAAAATAAATGAATAAACACACACATCCATCTCATAAATTAAGACATTAAAAGATTAAGAAAGTTAAAAAGTCATTTAGAATTTAGCTGTGTTTAAAAACGTGCTGCTCTTGGATAAAAACTGTTTCTCAGTCTATATGTCCTTGTTTTGGAGGCCTGGACCTGTTGCCTGAGGCAGCAGCACAAACAGAGAGTGTCCGGGGTGAGAAAAGAAGAAAAAATAAATGCTGGATTTAGCTGGAGTTGGTGGAGTTGCTCAGAAGTGACACTGAGGATGAAGAATTCAGTGGATTTAGTGAGTTTGCAGTGAGATGGAGAGTTTGGTAAAGTTGTTCTGTTGTTTCTGCTCTGGTTTTGTGAAGAACTGTTCATATGTGACGTGAACAAACCGGACACATGTTCAGCCTGTTCTTCTCTGTTCTGGTGGCGTTTCTATAACTCGCCTTTAAGAGGAAAAGTCTGTTCTTGTGTCTGATTTTAGCAAATAAATTCCCGCCCAAAAATGCGACTTAAGCCCTATTCGCACGGGATCAGTTTAACCTGTGGACCTTTGGTGATTTGTAATAATTGTGAAGAACGTCTGAGTCTTATGCGAATGCTCCACGTCTGGAATTTGTAAAGTAAAAATTCTGCAGCAAATTACCTACGATATTTCACCAAACACAGATGTCCGGTGATAAACCTCGTCCCGTGCGAATCTGCAGCTCAGTGTTTGTTGTTGTAATCGCGTCTCTTCTGTCTATTCCTTTTATTTCCGCGGCCTTTTCTCTATATATTGCGCGCATTTTATATCCTCTTTGAACGTCTTTTATATCTCTTTCAGTCTTGAGTAATGGAGGCTGCGGTAGTAATTTGGATTAGCAGTGTTGAGCTTTTTAGGAGCAAATTATAACAGCCTCAGAGCCTCTACAGGGAAATTCTCACAGGATGTTGACCTGGATGACGTGTGTTTTTTTTTAGCAGACTTTATAAATGTACTTACTTAGCAGCGCAAAAGATATAGAAACGGATGTGATGTTACGACATATCCGGTTGTGATTTCAGTAAAATAAAGTCATTTACGGACTTACGGCTGATCCCGTGTGAATGCGCTGCAGGTAACACAGAGGTGGGGCGGGAATTTGCAAATTACCAGACGTCCCCAGGTTCTGCTTATCCCGTGCGAATAGGGCTTTATATATGATTTTTCTTCTTCATTGTGCATTTTTTGGTCATGAGCTCTGGGTAATGACCGAAAGAACGAGATCGCGGATACAAGCGGCCGAAATGAGTTTCATCCGCAGAGTGGCCGGGCGCTCCCTTAGAGATAGGGTGAGGAGCTCGGTCACACGGGAGGAGCTCGGAGTAGAGTCGCTGCTCCTCCACGTCGAGAGGAGCCAGCTGAGGTGGCTCGGGCATCTGGTCCGGATGCCTCCTGGACGCCTCCCTTGGGAGGTGTTCCGGGCATGTCCCACCGGTAGGAGGCCCCGGGGAAGACCCAGGACACGCTGGAGGGACTATGTCTCTCGGCTGGCCTGGGAACGCCTCGGGGTCCGTCCGGAGGAGCTGGAGGAAGTGGCTGGGGAGAAGGAAGCTTGGGAGCCCTTGCTTAGACTGCTGCCCCGCGACCCGGCCCCGGATAAGCGGAAGAAGATGGATGGATGGATGTGCATTTTATGGTTGGTAAATGGTCTTAAAAAGTTCTTTAGAAAGTCTTAAACTTGGGGTAGTCAAACCCTGGACTGTGAGCGGGGTCGCCTCTCCACAGATCTGACCTGTAACTTGGTCTAGTTTGGTGTCCAGGAACATTGTGGTTGTGGAACATTCCAGACAAAGCAATAACATCTCCATGGGGAAAAGCGTTCGACGGACGGACATTCTGCCAGAAACGCACCTTTAAGTGTTTTTAAACTCACACTGCGCTTTTTTCCTCCAGAGTACGGGAGCCTCAGAGGGTCAAAACTCTCTCTAGTGGAGCAGGTATTTGTATTTATTCACATTCTGCTGTGTAAAGTGTATTCGGTGTTTTGTTTGGGCCTCAGATTGATGTTGACAATGCAAAAACAGCAAACAGAAGCAGCTGCTCGGTCCCATATGAACCGGCGCCGTTCATTCTCCGGGCGGCTTCCAATTTATAAACTAAGACGTAACAAGCGGCCCGGCTCTTGTTTCCTGCACTTTTCTAATTAAAAAAGTTTGACGGTTGGAGAGCAGAGGTGAAGCGTACGGCGCTGACACACACACGCTCGTTAACTTAATACAATACAAATATGAAAAGAACAAGAGTAATGTCCTGTCGTCTCAGGCTGCGGCGAGGAGGGTCCAACTGCTGAGGAGCGACGCCGGATTCAGGAAGCGGTTCGGCTGCTCGTTCGGTCTTATCCGCAACTGTGCCTCTGAGCAAGACACTTCGCCCACCTCGCCGAAGTATGATCGTGGCATTTGAGTGATTAATGATTGACGCTCATCGTTGAACTGCAATAAAATCTGAAGGTGAACCCAAGATGGCGCTTTGAGGATTTACAAATTGACACGTTTAATTCTGAATAAAAATGAATTCCACTTTTAAAAGTCCATTTCAATTCCTAAAGAAAATGATTCATCAGAATTAAACTTAATCCTGAAGTCAGCGGGTTTACTCCGATTTTAAAGCCGAATGAATTTCTTCCTGGATCATGTAAACGTTTCTTCTTCTTCAAAATAATCCCGGTGGTTCGTGCTCGTTGGCTCGTCCTTCGATCCGGCTCCTCCAGTCGTCTCTCGGGACTGTTGGAAGCTGGAATTGTGGTTCTTGGGCTTTTCCCCCCCGTCGTGAGGCTCATGTGTGCGGTAAGAGTGACGGACGGTTCAAACCAAAAGTCGTTATAAAAACATGAGCTCTGGGCCTCGCGGCGGTCGAGCTGAGATGGATTTAATGTAAAATAATTAATCGAGGCTGAAATTTATTGTGTGGTTGGAGAATTCATCTCTGGGGTTGTTTAAATGGAGGCGTCCAGAACCACTGCCCCGTCGGGAAAACACGGAGAGAGTTTGAAGGACGGAATTGGACTTTTTTGGAGTTGGAAGTGATTCAGAGGTCAGGGAATCGATATTGAAAGTCATTCTTATTCTATAAGACACAAGCAAATAAAATAATAACAAAAAAAAAAAGACCTCAGAAGATCCAAAGCACCAATACCACACCTGGCCACGCCCTCCTCACCTTTCCCCGCCTCCTCATCTACCCTGCCCCTCCCCGTCACCTGCCCTCTCCTTTATCCTACTCCCTCACCTGCCCCGCCCCCTTCCCTGTCCCCGCCGCCTCCTCTGTCCCTGCCCCTCCTCCTTCCCTCAACTTGCCCCACTCCCTCACTGCCCCCTCCTCGATCCCACCCCCTCACTTCACCTGCCCCTCCTCCTCACCTGCCCCTCCTCTCCCCTTCACCTGCCCTTCCCCCTCACCTGCCCTGCTCTTCCCTCACCTGCCCTCTCCTCTGTCATACACCCTCACCTCCCCTGCCCCACCCCTCCTCCTCATCTGCCCCACCCCTCACCTGCCCCTCCTCCTCATCTGCCCCTCCCACTTCCCCGCCCCGTCTTCTGTGAAACATCCTCACCTCCCCCTGCCCCTCACCTGCCCCTCACTTGCCCCACCCTCTCACCTCTCCTGCCCCTCCCTGCCCCTCACCTGCCCCTGCCCCTCTCCTACCCCTCTCCTGCCCCTCACCTGCCCCGCCTCTCCCCTGCCCCTCCCTGCCCCTCTCCTGCCCCTCCCTGCCCCTGCCCCTCACCTGCGGGCAGCTGCAGGCCCCTGTTGACGGTCATGCGGGGCCCCTCGCTGCGCAGGACCTCCATGGTGAAGTGGAGCCGGCCCGTGTGCGTGTGGACCCCGTCGGTGAGCGTGAAGCCCAGCTCGTCGGCGCCCCCGCTGGTGGAGTCGGGCGTGTACACCAGCAGCTGGTCCAGCACGTCCTGGTAGGTGAAGGTGGAGCCCTGAGACAGAACTTTACCGCTCTCTAGAGGCTGGGAGTAGAACTGACGCCGCCGCAGTTTACCTGGAGAAATCAGAGTTAAACTGTGTCACAAACGGCTTTTTTATTATTATTATTAACCTCAAATTGCTTCTTTATACCATGAAATACCAAATAAGAGGCGGGTTGCAATTAACCGCCGGGTCCCCTTTAAACGCCTTGTGCAGGTGAATATGTCTGTTCTGTGCGTATGTCGCGTTGGTGATGCTGCGTAAACATGTGAAACCGGGCGGGACACTCAAAAACCTGATCATACCCGGGATACAGATGTGCAGGTACACGCACTCTGAGGAATATAGGGATCTCCAAGGAGCCAGAGCCGAGACGTGGGACTGTGAGGCTCCAGTGTTTGTGCTCAGACCTCGACTCCTCAGGCGACGTTACACAGACACCGACATTCAGTTTGTCCATTAAAATGAACCTGATCGACGAAAATCTTAATGATCAATTATTGATTCGTCGATTAGGGCCCATCCCTAGTCTGTAAAGAAAGTCCCCTGTGCCAACAGCTCCAGCAGTCGCTCTGGCCGCTGCCGAGGAGACTCTCAAACTCCCATTTCCCGATTTTTGTGCTTTATTTAACTGAGCGATCACGATTAGTCAGAAACACCACAGAGAGCGAGATATGTCCAGCTGACACAGCAGCAGTTTGACTTCAGCTCAGCTCTGCCTTTTCCAGACCGTGTGACTCTGAACGGCTTCATTCTGATTATTCTCTGCGCTGCGTCCGATCACCTTCACTGAAAAAGCCGAGGAACAGATGACGTTGCTGTCACGAGCGAAACGGCTCTTTGAAGTGAACGACGGGAGCGTTTTTTTTCCCCCTCTCACACTTTTTTCTCTTCACGCCGCACGTGATTGGTCGACATGTGTTTGTGCTGAGCAGAGGGGGAAAGGCGGGAGTTCGTCTTCATTAGTGTGACAAAGTAATTTCTTTAAACATTTTTTAAACAGTTTTAAATTTGGACGTTCCTTGAGCTCCACATTTAACTAATTCCAGGATCTTACTCCACAAACAGAAATACAGAAACCTCTCCTTTTTGTTTTCACTCTTGTAACTTTATAACTTTATTTTCCCAGTTTTTCTGAGCAAGATTTTTGTCGGGAAGGAATTATTCACTCCAAATTGCCGCCTGGTCTCAAATAAACGCCTGGTCTGTGAAGTGATTGAAACGAACGCCCGGCTCTTATGCGGTATTTTACGGTCACTGTTTTTTAAGGGGTTTATTCATTTACTTAAGTCTTGAAGGCACGAGGAGGATGCATTCATAAACTGAATTTTTTGACAAGATTAGGGTGACCAGATTTTCAAAATAAAAAGCTGGGACATCCCCGGTTTTTGGTGGTTGGTAATGACAAAATTCTGAAACGAGTGCGTAATTAAGAAAAACTCGTACACAAAGACCACTCGTGACTAACGTGAGCCACTAGAGTCACTTTTTTGTGTGTTTTGGTCGTTTTTAAGCAGATTTTTTGTATTTCACCTAAACAAAATTACAATTTATGCCTCACTTTACTGCTGACAGGTTGGTTAAAATAGGGACACCAGGGCATTTCTTGCATAAAACTGGGACAAATCAGTGGTTTTGGATAAATCTGCTGGGACAGGGGGACACGGGGCCCAAAACTGGGACTGTCCCGGGTCAATAGGGACGTGTGGTCACACTAAACAAGACATAAAGCTACAAATAGCAGATTTTGGGTTATATTGTCATTTAATAGTTTTTGTCGTGTTATTTGTTTATTTTAAAATCACATTACGTTAATGTTTTCTGCGTACACAGACAGATCCATAAGTTAATTGGCTGCGACGAGTTCAGAAAGTCTCATTTTGGAGCATAACAACCATGAAATTAAAAATAAAGCTAGGAAGGCATTACCGTGAAATGCTTTTATTCTGAAGCTTTAACTCGTGTTCTAACGTTGATTCCTCCTCAAAAACAGACCTGGAGTTGTGTTTTGTTTGATTCACATGTTTGATTGATCTTTATTATTCGTCTGTCTACGTCTCCAAAGCTCCAAACGCTCTGTTCCACCTCGTGATGTCATGAATAGCTGTAGTTTTCAAGAGAACAGCTCCTTTTATCTTTAGTTCAGTAGAAATTTCGAGTTTCCGGGGCTGAAATGGTCCGTGTACCGTTCGTTCTTTTGAATTTCAATTAAGAATGAAAAACAATAAAACGGGAAAACAGTTTATTCCGTTATTCCGTAAAAAAACAGGTTTCGACCTCTATTTCCAGTATTTAATTTAAAGTTTATTTCAAATCACCAATCAAAAAACAGTCTCGATGCCGATTTTAATTTGATATTTTATTCTCTCTGGTTTATTTGAAGTTCTGCTGCTCAGAGCGTCGCCTGTGAATTCAGAGTCAAACATGGATCGATCATAAAAAATATTTTTGTTCTCGTTCTGTGGAGTCGACTGAACAAAGGAGAGTTTATCGCTGCTTCCGTTTCTCGTCCTGGAGTTCAACATTGACGTTCTGAGACGCCAAAGTAAAAGCGACGATATAAAAGAAGACGACGTGTTTGTGCACAAAACTGCGACAATTTTTCAGGTGAGTTTGGGGGTAGTTTTGTTCCTTTTTTATTCAAACAAAGAAAAAAAATCCAAACAAAATATACAGCTTTGAAAACAAAAAAAACATGTTTACATTTTTAAGCTGGAAAAATATTTGATTGAGTTCTGATTTTCTTTCATTTTAAATGTGAAATCTTTGATTGCGGCCCAAAGTTTTGTTTGCAAGTCCAAAAGTTTTGAACCTCAAAATCTTTTGCAAACCAAGAACGTTTGCTTGCAAGTTCAAATGAACGCGATGGGCGGGATCTTAGAGGAGAAAGGGTGGATTTCTATTGGTAGCTTGCCTCTGATTGACAGTTGGGCTGGTGCCTGCCTGGCCTTCCCGCCAACTCTTCTACTGCCTATCTGCCAAGTTACCCCGGCCCCTGAAGACGGTGTGTGAATGGGAAGAAGTCCGTTGGTGGGAAATTGGAAGGTAAGTCGCTATAATGAAATAGTTTAAAGTTCTAAACAGCAAGACCGTACGTTGTATTGTAAAGATATTTGAATATAAATGTTTCCCTTGTCAGTGATACCTAGAATGCAGTGGGCGTCTGTTTTGCGCAAGCAAGACGGTGCACCAATTTACCTCATTTACTGGGCTAATACTAGAGACGTTACCGAGCTAGCTACCTAGAGAACCCCAACACAGTTAAACTTAGACCTTGTTGTGTAAGAGCTTCAGCTATTTTGATTTGGTACAGAAATTACTAAAACCCGCTCAGTTAAGAGCGAGCTAGGCCTCTTACATGCTACCCAGCTAACACGGTTACGTTGTCACAACATTGCAGATTAATGAATTCATGACCACACATACGGTGTAGCTACGGTACCTCCTGACGTGGTTTCTTTGTTTGAATGAAAAAAGAACAAAACTACCCCCATAGGTGAGTCCTTCTAAAAACAGAACTAAAACCAAATAAACCAGAGAATAAAATATCAGAATTAAAACAGGCACCGAGACTGTTTTTTGATTGGTATAACTTGAACTAAACTTTAAATTAAATATTGGAAATAGAGGTCGAAATCTGTTTTTTGATTGACACTAAGAAGGAATAATGAAATAACAAACTGTTTTCCCATTTTATTGTTTTTGTTCTTCATTGAAATTCAAAAATATCAAATCGTACACGGACCTGTTGTGATCCAAATGATTCTAGTGTTTTGTTTTTTTTCAGTTTGAGGGAAGAACTCGGCCTAAACGTGCAGGGTCTGTGCGTTAAACATGTGCGAATGAAACAAAAACACAGCTCCAGGTCCGTTTGCGAGGAGGAAACTACATTATAACATCATGTTTTTTGGCGTTTTATTTGCAATCAGATCATTTAAAATCATAATTCTGGTGTCTGAATGGCAGTATTTGTGCGTGAGTACCGTAGGAGGGCTTGCGGATGATGGTGAAGACGATCTCGTTCTCCGGCGTGTCTCTGTCCATGACGCTCAGGGAGGAGTTTGTGATGACCACGCCCGAGTTCTCCTCCACGTGGATGCTGCTCACGGACACCACCGGCTCCAGGGCGGCTCTGGTCTGGAGAGAGCGACCGAAACTTTAGAACGACAACAACCGCAACACAACGCTCCTGTTCTTCTGGTGCTCGTCTATTATCAGAGCTTTGAATTCACATGTTCTACTCTGATGACATGTTTTTAAGTTAGGGCCCTGTCACCTTGACGATTTAGCCAGCGTTTGCCGCCGTACCAGAATTTCCCTAAAACGCTGGCGTACGCTGAACTTTCAATGTTTTATTTTTATTTTGGGCGTATACATAGCGTATTCATAATGAGTTGGACGTATACATAATGTATGAGTAACTTATATAGAGCGTTTTGATAACTTATAGCTAACTTAACGCTATTCCAACATGTCATATTTTACGTCTCTCGCTGTCTATGGTGCTGAATGATCAGCAGATCGATCTATAGGTGGGTTGGTTTTGAGCAGTGGGACCTGGCTGCAGACCACAGGCTCTAAAGTAAAACAGTAAAACTACTCAATTTGAGATTCTCAAGTCTCAAGTGTTCAAAGATCAGAGCTCTGCACTTCCAGTTTAGATACAAGACAAAACCGTGTTATTATGATTTTTGAAATGTGGAGCGATACTTCAGATACAGGATTTTTAAAGCAGAAAAGAGGAGATAAAGTCCACAGGAAGTAGAGTCACTGTCACCGATCTGCAGATTCACACGCGGCTGGACGTGAACAAACACACATGTGCTACTCTCGCCTTTTTACTTTTGAAGAACGCCTCAGATGGGATTAATATCGTGGTTTTGTGGACTGGAGCCATTATTTGCAGAGGACAAATTCTCTGGATAATGAGGGTGAGTAATAAAGCCTCAGTGAGCTGGCGCAATGAACTGACTGGTTATTTAGACTGTGGTGTTTTCTGCAGATTCAGTTTCCAATTCCCCTAAAAGCCGCCACACGCTGTTATACTTCAGCTCTAAGTTAGAAACACGTTCAGTTCTGTGGTCGTCTGGAACACGTCAGATACGTCTGTACGTCCATATGCGCTGGAGATAAGTTCGGTATAAGTTACACACAGGTTCAAAGCGCGTTACAAACAAGCTTCATGTGCAGAAAACGAGAAGAGGTTTGTTATTTCCAGGGACGTGCTCGTTAGGATGGAGTGAAAAACTCTCTTTTCCAGATCATTTTTGGATGGTGATAAAAAAGTTGCCGACACATTCAGTGAGAAACAAACCAAAAAAATTTACATTTTGAAGCAAATCTTCAGTCTCCACAACGGACCTGAATAAACGGGGGGATATGGGCTGTTCTGACCAAAAATCACCAAATCACCAAAACAGAGGTTAGTAAAACACACATTATTAAATGATTTTATTTTTACAAAACGAACTAGTCTATAGAAACATGCTAACTAACAGAAAACACATCTTTTAAATTAAAACACACAAGCAGACACTAAATTGAATGAATCTATCCAAATGTTTATCCATGAAAAAATAGGAAAGACATTTAAAAATCAGGTTATTCCTCTGAACTGTTCCTGGACGATATATAAATGTGTGATGTTTCCGTACAGATTTATCCTGCACTTCCTTTTCTTACCTCACTTATATTTTGTACAGACAGAAATTCTGAAACATTAAACACACTGAAACATAGAATCTGATCCATTCTCCTGTTATTCTGTCCATTCCTTATACGACTAAGACATGGATCCTCATAGTTAACATGTTAGTATTAGTTTTGTAAAAATAAAATAATTACTTGTGTGTTTTACCACATTTTTCGGACTATAAGTCGCACCGGAGTATAAGTCGCACCAGCCAAAAATGCATAATGAAGAAGAAAAAAACATGAGTTGCACCAGATTATAAGTCGCACTTTTTGGGGGAAATTTATTTTCTAAAATCAGAGACCAAGAACCGACATTTCATCTTGAGGCGAGTTATAGAAGTTATAGTAATAAAAACAACCCAATAGAGAAGAATCTGTGTGTCATTCGTTTGTTCCTTTTTCAATATAGAACCAAAAATAAGAAAACGAAAAAACAACTCTTTTCTTTATTATTTGTCTCTAAAACCAGAATGAAAAAAATGGATAACAATTAGTTTTTTAAATTTTGATTCATATATAAGATATATATATTTGGTCTATGTACTGTCAGTGTGAAAAATGTAATATATAAGTCGCACCTGAGCATAAGTCGCAGGAAACACCCAAACCCTGAAAAAAGTGCAACTTATAGTCCGAAAAATACGGTACTAACCTCTGTTTTTGTGATTTTCGGTCAGAACAGCCCATATCCCGTTTATTCAGGTCCATTGTGGCGACTGAAGCTTCAAAATGTCACATTTTTTGGTTTGTTTCTCACTGAATGTGTCGACAAATTTTTGTCACGATCCAAAAATGATCTGGAACAAAGAGTTTTTTCAGTCCGCCCAAATGCACAGGAGGGTTGCTCTGGATGAACTTGCCCATCCGAGGGGAAATAAACACAAAATAATCAATATATATATTTTTAAATCGTTTGATGGAAACAGGATTTCATGTATGAAAATGCCAATGCCGAGATTTGAAAGTGAAAATAAAATCGTCACCCAAGATACGGGTCAGATCTGTGGAGAAGTGACCCCGCTCACAGTGAAAAAGAAAAGTTTAACGCCGTATTTTGAAGCATTTCTGGCAAAGCAGTAACGCAACACAAGCAGACGGCGGCTCTTCCACGAGAAAAGTTACACAGTGCGTCTTTAAAAGAGCAAACCCAGTGTTCAAAGCCCCGGTCGGACATTTGGAATCGTGTTATCAGAAAAAGCAGCTCCAACATGTGTCTTAACGTTGGCCGCAGAGCAAACAGAAAACTCCCTTTATCTGAGGACACAGACATAATAACGGAGCTGGAAACGGCACAAACGAGACGCCGCCTGTTTATGTTTATATGGAAATGAATATTTGACAATTGTTTGGAGATGTTAACACAAGTGACATTTCAATTCGTCCACGATGAGCAGAGCTGGCTTTCGAACCGCAGAAAATTGGATTTGAAAAGCTCGTCGCTGACAACATCTGAAACGCCTCGAGATTCTAATTAGGACGAATTAAACAAAACTGTCGTGTGAACTTTAAAGCTGCAAAGTGTTACCAGCATTTTAACACAAGTTTTGTCACATGTTTTGACTTAAATTTGCACAATTTAACGAAAAATCCAATGTCGTTCTGTCCCTTTGCCCATGTGTTTGTGCTTCTCATCTTTATCATCCAAGTTATGGAAAGTAAACAACTATTTTCTCACCGTTTATGAGTAAAACTTAAGATTTAAAGTTGAACTGCGGCACGTTTGAAGCTAAAGTCCATCGCTAGAGGAGGTGGAATTCTGTTAGAAGCCAAAAAACGGCACAGATCAGTGTTTCCTCGGTGGAGATCTCACTGTGGCAGTGAGTCTGTCAAGGCAACAAACTAGTGCAGTGATGGGGGCAAGTTCTGAACTACAGTAGTGATGGGGGCAAGTTCTGAACTAGTGCAGTGATGGGGCAAGTTCTGAACTAGTGCAGTGATGGGGGCAAGTTCTGAACTTCCACGTAAAACGCCAATTTGCTTCACACTGAAGAAGCTTAACTCCACTTTAACCCATCTGACAACAGCCACGAGTCTAACAAACAAAACGCTCTGCCTGGTTCACTCATTAGTGTCTGGAAACGTTAGAAAACAACTTTATAAGCACCTCACACTTCCCTCTGCTGATTTCCCACTGCACAGGCCAAAGACCAAAAGACTCGATCGCCGATGTCGTTTCTAATCCCCTTTATTTACCAGTGAATTATATATTTTGAAAAACGCATGCCCGAACCATTTTCTATCAACATCTTTGAGTTTCTCTTCTTCTTTACTGTCAGTAGTCGATCCTCACTTGTTGCTTCTGGAGGATCTTTTCCTGCATCAACGAACTCACACGTGATTTCAGAGCAAGAGTTCAGCCCAATCAGCCAATCCATGTTGTTGTATCCATGTTGTTACCTGCTCTGCAATATTGTGGTGATGATTTAAATACTTCCAAAAAAATATAATTCACTGGTAAATAAATGGGATTACACTAGACTGCACTAGTTCAGAACTTGCCCCCATCACTACACTAGTTCAGAACTTGCCCCCAACACTGCACTAGTTCAGAACTTGCCCCCAACACTGCACTAGTTCAGAACTTGCCCCCAACACTGCACTAGTTCAGAACTTGCCCCCAACACTGCACTAGTTCAGAACTTGCCCCCATCACTACACTAGTTCAGAACTTGCCCCCATCACTACACTAGTTCAGAACTTGCCCCCATCACTACACTAGTTCAGAACTTGCCCCCATCACTACACTAGTTCAGAACTTGCCCCCATCACTACACTAGTTTGTTGCCTTGACAGACTCACAGTAACATGTGCGTTTAGACTTATGTTTAATATTTATGGGTTTTTAAGTTTTGATTTGTTTGTATTGTGATCTTAATGTATTTCTTATTCTGTGAAGCGAATTAGTTTGCATACAAATTGTGTACAAATAAACCTGCCTTGCCTTAGGTTTAACGTATTGTACAAACTCATTTCAAACGTTACATGAGAATTTCTCGAAATCACGAAATCAAAATTGCAGTGATCCCGACGCTTTGCTCTTTACGCTTAAAGTCCACACATCTATGTTTTTAATAACACGGAAATAGATCGAACTGAAAATCGAGATGGAGCAACATGGAGAAAAAATCGTGATTGATTTTTTTCAATATTGCCGAGACTTATTTCTATTTTATTTTGACTTGTACATACACACTTATATAACTATATAACTCTGCCTTATTTGACACCAGTCTCTTGCTATTTCTGCCACTTATTTTGAATGCATTATTACTATTTATTTTGCTCTCTTTGTTATTATAATATACCGTGTCCAAATAATTTCCCTGGTGGATCAATAAAGTTTGTCTTAGTCTAATTCGGCGCCGCTTCGTTTCTGTTTTTATTCCTCCTTCTGTTCTGTATTTGTCTGTTCGATGTTTATGCACCAAGACAAATGTCCCCTGGTGGAGTGGGGGCAATAAAGCATCTTCTTATCTTATTCAAATCAGGAGTAACACCGGAGGCATCAGTACCACAGACAGCTCCCCCCGGTGAACGCTGCTGTTGTGTCCTGGGGCAACGCACTTCGCCCCCAGTGTCTGCGGCGTTGCATAAAAATGCGTTTACAGATAAATCAGCTTTACCAGTGTCGCCTGGAAAATCAATATCTGATGATTAAAGCGACGCCGCGGAACTTTCTGGAGCCGGCGTGTCACTTACAGGATTCCAAAAGGTGTTAAAACTAAACTTCGGAATATTCTCCAGGGAGACGGGTGCAGAATATTAGCAATTATTTTGATTTTATAGTGTTTTCTGTTGTCTGTAAAATCAATATCTGTTTATTAAAGCAACAATTGATTTAACTGATTGATTTCGGTCACAATATTCTGACATTACTCCATAGACACAGTCACATTTAACGAATACAGACCGAAAAGGCGTCGGCTGAAGCTTGAGCTCATTATGCCTAAACTTTATTGCATCATCTTGGCACCGGTTCATAAATACAGCAAACAAATGAGTAACAAACAAATTAGTAACAGTACGGCAGAGACTACAGCACAAACTAAGTCTCATAGTTCATGTTTCTGCTCACAGTTAAGCGTTTAAACTTCTTTTTAAAGCGGAAAAGAGTCGTGCACAGTTTTAAATCTTCTGTACAGTTGTTCCAGAGCTTCAGCCCCTTTAACAGATACACAACATTTCATAATATTTGTTCTGATTTTCCTTTTGTTAAACGTTTCCGTTCCTCTGAGCTCATATTTCGGATGTTGAACATTTTCTGTAATGATTTTGACAAGAGATTGTTGTTTACTTTGAACATGATTTTCAAAGTGTAAAGCTCGACTAAACTGCAAAATTTTAGAG
Source organism: Odontamblyopus lacepedii (assembly GCA_034769755.1). Lineage (NCBI taxonomy): Eukaryota > Metazoa > Chordata > Actinopteri > Gobiiformes > Gobiidae > Odontamblyopus > Odontamblyopus lacepedii. Next base: position 38,390,966 of record CM068358.1, read on the forward strand.
TTTGAAGGTTTATAAATAACGCGTTAGTTGGTTCATTATAAGCTGATAATGTGATTTTGCTCTTATTGCCTTTTTTTGCGAGGTAAAGACTGGTTTTGTGTTCGTCTTATATGTACTGCCCCAAATCTCGATACAGGAGGTTATGTGAGGCATCACTAGTGAGTTATATATGATGAAAAGGCTGTTTTTATTTAAGATATATCTATATTTATATATAACTGCAATTACTTTGGATATTTTATTTCTGATTTTACTTCTATGCGATTTCCAGTTTAAATTATGGTCTATAATTACTCCTAAAATATGTTTTCAAAAACTCTTTCTAGTGGTGTATTGTTGAGCATAATTTGTACATGATCTTCCACTTTTCGTTTTGCAATGACCACGTTTACGTGTTTTTTCATTGTTCTGAATTAAATAGTTCGGGATTAAAAAAATATTCTCCTTCATTTACATGGAAATAATAATTCTGAATTGAGGTTTCCATGAAAAACTCGTTAAATTGTCTATTTAATTGTTCTCAGCGTCTGTGTTTGGGGAAAGGTGCTGATTGGACAGCGACACAAATGTATTTCCGTCTTTGGGAAGAAAACAAACACTTCAGCTGCTCCCGGCTTTTCTCCCGGCTTTTCTGTCATCTCGATTTGTCGTTTCGCCGCCGACACAAACACGATCCAAGTTCTTGTTCCGTGGACGCTGGACGTATAGTACAGCTAAAATACGTCTGTTATAGCCGAAGGACGTGGAAACCCAGATCAAGGAGCCCGTTTTGCTTTATGGTGGGGCCCGGTCTTTGGCTCCCTTCACTGTTTTACTGTGATTAATGTTGACTTTTTAGTGCCAGCTGTGCTTTTATGTGCCTTATGTTTTTGTAATCTATGTCTGTTTTACTGCCTCACGGTGCTCACAGTTACAGGAGCAAATCTGTTTTCTGCTGAACAAAAAAATAAGGATCACAGAACGGGTTAATACGAACATTTTAAGACCAAAATGACGAGGCCACTGCAGCAGTTTCCATGGAAATAATAATCCTGAATTGAGGTTTACACGGAAAACACGCTAAATCATCTTTATTTAATTCCTCTCAGCGTCTGGGGGTGGGGAAGGTTCTGATTGGACAGCGACACAAACGTATTTCCGTCTTTGGGAAGAAAACCCACACTTCAGCTGCTCCCGGCTTTTCTGTCATCTCGGTTTCTCGTTTCGCCGCCGACACAAACACGATCCAAACTTTTCCCGCGGTCGTTCCGGTGATAATGAAGCAGCAGCTGGAGAATTCTCTCCTCACGCTTTACGTCTGTGAGCTGAGGAGGAGAAGGGAAGAGTGTGGGAGAAGGAGGAAGAAGACAAACTGAGTCTGAGGCTGCCACACCTCAGCCCACTCCCACATCCCGCTCACAAATCCAAAGAGACGTGGAGGAAAGTCCCAAGAGACGACTGGAGGAACCGGATCAGAAGGACGAGCCAACGAGCACCAACCACAGGGATTATTTTGAAGAAGAAGAAACATTTCACTTGGTGGAAACAGTCTGACCTCGCAGCTTTAGGATTCGTTCGCTCAACAGTCGATGGGTGACGTCTGGGAACGCTCAGTGGAGTCCAAGGAATCCCGGCACAACATCAAACAAAGCAGAGAGTGAACACGTCTGTCAGGAGCATCGTCGTTTTTGCGAGGTGAACTTGAGCATTAAAGGTACGATAAGAAATGCAAAGTTCTTGTTTGACGAAGGAAGTCCAAAGGAGGATGATATCGCAACTCGGGTTGGTTCTGGCCAACGCTCCGCTTCTCTGACTGTCCGGAGCGCCGACTACCGTACAACTTCCCTGGATTCTTGGAAATCGCCGAGCGTTTTCTGATGCCTGACGAGTCGCTGGAGAGAAATGAAACTGTGCGGAGGCACTAGGGGGCGCCGGCCTGACTAAACGTTCACACGATCGAGGAATAAATTGGCTTTAGAATCGGAATAAACCCTGTGGTGGAAATCTTTAGCCCTATTCGCACGGGATCGGTTTTACCTGTGGACCTTTGGTGATTTGTAATAATTGTGGAGGACGTCTGAGTCTTAATCCCGTGCGAATGCTCCATGTCTGTAATTTGTAAAGTAAAATTTCCGCCGCAAATTACCTACGATATTTCACCAAACGCAGACGTCCGGTGATAAAACTCGTCCCGTGCGAATCTGCAGCTCAGTGTTTGTTGTCGTAATCGCGTCTTTTCTGTCTATTCCTTTTATTTCCGCGGCCTTTTCTCGATATATCGCGCGTCTTTTATGTCTTTCTTTCCGTCTTGAGTAACGGAGGCTGCGGTAGAAATTATGATTCGCAGTTTTGAGCTTTTTAGGGGCAAATTATAACACAGCCTCACGGCCTCGACATGGAAACCGATCGGCGAAAAGGGAAATTCTCGCAGGATGTTGACCTGGACGACACGTGTAGCAGCAGCAGTAAGGAACATTTTTATTTATTTATTTTTTTTTTTAACAGACTTTATAAATTTACTTACTTAGCAGCACGAAAGACATAGAAACGGATGTGATGTTACGACATATCCGGTCGTGATTTCAGTAAAATAGAGTCATTTACGGACTTCGCTTTTCCCGTGCGAATGCGAGTCACACAGAGGTGGGGCGGGAATTTGCTAATTACCAGACGTCCCCAGGTTGTACTTATCCCGTGCGAATAGGGCTTAAGACTTTGTTTTCTGTTGTGGTCTATTTAAGCTAAAGAATGTATTTTATGGGTTTAGAGAACTGTAAACTAACAACGGCTGAAGCGTTTCTGTGTTCCTGCCACGTGTGGTGGTGTAATCTGCTGTTCCTGAGGTATCTGAAGACAGGTCACTGCTCTGTCTTTATCCAGTATCGTTAAAACACCAAACGTCTGCTTTGTTCAGTCTCATCATTTAGAATAAACCAGACAAGTCGTCTCTGTTTGGAGGTTGTTTAGATACTGTAGTTTGTTCTACCTCATGTTGATGTTATGACGTTTGTCGACTGTAGAAGAGCCTGGTTTTGTTTCGCCGTTTATAGATCAGGGAGAGACGGACTTTGCGTGAGGGACAGAAGGTTTCGTTTTCATTTTCTCTGTACAGTGATCCCTCGCTATATCGCGCTTCACCTATCGCGGCTTCGCTGCTTCGCGGAATTGTTTACAGTGCTTTTTTTTTTTTACAGTGAATCTGTATCTTGTTGATAAAGAAGAGGAGGAAGGACTAACACTTGGTCGCTTAGCAACCATGATGAGAATGGCCACTGAACTTCAGCGTGCGGCACAAGAAGGTGGCATGTCCGTTTATAAAAATCTTCTTGCTCAGAAAAAGAAAGAGTGCCAACAACTACCCATAACGATGTTCTTCTCTCGGAGAAAGACCCCTGCGCAGCCTTCAGTAGAAAAAGACGCTACAGCGCAGCGGAGTCAGGACGAAGAGGCGCAGCTGGAGGGACTGTGAAATACGCGAGTGACAATGTTTCCTGCCTTGTATTCATTACTATATAAAAAATATTGTTTTACAACACCGTTCTTTAAACTATTATAGTTATTTGTAAGAAAACGTTAATATTTCTATTTCTTAAACACATTTTGGGCCTGAAAAGAGGTTTTATTTTTTGTTTCATTCTGCAGTAAAGTATTGCATTGTAAAATAACAGTAAAAAATAAAGCTGACTACTTCGCAGATTTCACCTATCGCGGGTTATTTTTGGAACGTATCCCCCGCGATAAACGAGGGATCACTGTAATTGTGGCACAGTTGCTTTAATAAATCCAGACTCTTTGATTTAAGACAACTTCTCTCCAGTTTTATTCTTAGATTTAAAAATTTTAAAAATTAAAAAAAAAAAAAAAGTACATTTAAAAAAAAAAACAACAACCCCGACTTAGTTCAGAATTAAGTTGAATTCTGAATAATCATTTTCATTAGGAAAAGCGGAATTCATTTTTATTCAGAATCAAATTATTTTTTATTCCAAATTTCTGGAGGAGGCACGTCACCTACAGGATTCCATGCTTAAAGTAACGTGATAAAAACCAAAAAAAAAAACATACTTAGGAATATTCTGACACTTCTTGCCATATACTGCGGAATATTATAGCCAAAGGAACGACATCTCCATGGAAACAAGCAGGAGAAGAGCTTCCCCCCGGGGCGGGTAAGGGTCAGGTTTGTGGAGACACGAGTTCACTCACTGTAACATCTTGCGCTTTTCTACCTTTTTCGGTGCAATAAAAACATCTAAAATTAATGTCTTGTTTTTGGTTGAGAAGTTACGCAGTGGGGCTTTAATGTTTAATGCATATCCGGGGTCACGTTTATGAAATATTCAGCACCGTGCCTAGTTGTTTCAGTTTTATTCTGGCTGAAAAACGCCCGGACCGACCTGTATGTCGATCTCCACGTTGAAGGCCTCGGTCTGGCTGTGTCCGTTGCTGATGTAGAAGCTGAAGATGTCTTTTTTCTCTTGAGTTTTGTGCTTTTTGTCCTGGACGTAGAAGATGCGTTCGTGGACCAGGTCGTCCACGGAGAAGGGAACGTCGGGGGTGATGACCCGGGAGCCTCCGACTGAACCTCCTGAAAAACAAGGCGAAAATCTGGGTTAAAAAAGTCCGATATTAAACGCGATTTGCCTTTGCGAGTTTTAAGTCGTTTCCTTGTCAAAAACAAACCCGAAGTCGTGTTTCGCTTCATTCACATGTTTGAGTAACTTCTTTATTATTCGTCTGTCTTCATTTCTAAACCTCAAAATGCTCCGTTCCACCTCGTGATGTCATGAAGCGGTAGTTTTCAAGTGCCTTTTCTCTTTAGTTGTCAAGATTCAAATGATTCTAGTGAAGGCGTGTGGAGGTTTTTTTTGCTTCTTGTTTTTCTTTTAAAAAAAAAGAAAACATACATTTTAAACATTTATGAATTCAAATGAGAAGACAGAGACATAACGGGACAGAAAACAAACAGCAAATGAATAAAATAATAATAATAATAATAATAATGATAAAAATAAACCAGGAATGAGTGTTTATGTGGAGTGTGTGTGTAGTAGTACAAGTAGTAGTAGTAGTAGTAGTAGTAGCAGCAGTAGTAGCAGTAGTAGTAGTAGTAGTAGTAGTAGTAGTAGTAGTAGTAGTAGTAGTAGCAGCAGTAGTAGTAGTAGTAGTAGTAGTAGTAGTAGCAGTAGTAGTAGTAGTAGTTGTAGTAGCAGTAATAGTAGTAATAGTAGTAGTAGTAGTAGTAGTAGTGGTAGTAGCAGTAGCAGTAGTAGTAGTAGTAGTAGCAGCAGTAGTAGTAGTAGGAGTAGTAGCAGTAGTAGTAGTAGTAATAGTAGTAGTAGTAGTAGCAGTAGTAGTAGTAGCAGCAGTAGTAGTAGTAGTAGTAGGAGTAGTAGCAGTAGTAGTAGTTGTAGTAGTAGTAGTAGTAGTAGCAGTAGCAGTAGTAGTAGTAGTAATAGTAGTAGTAGCAGTAGCAGTAGCAGCAGTAGTAGTAGTAGTAGTAGTAATAGTAGTAGTAGTAGTTGTAGTAGCAGTAATAGTAGTAATAGTAGTAGTAGTAGTAGTAGTAGTTGTAGTAGCAGTAATAGTAGTAATAGTAGTAGTAGTAGTAGTAGTAGTAGTAGTAGTAGTAGTAGTAGTAGTAGTTGTAGTAGCAGTAATAGTAGTAATAGTAGTAGTAGTAGTAGTAGTAGTAGCAGTAGCAGTAGTAGTAGTAGTAGTAGTAGTAGTAGTTGTAGTAGCAGTAATAGTAGTGGTGGTGGTAGTAGTGGTAGTATTAATAGTGGTAGTAGTAGTGGTAGTAGAGTAGTAGCTAGTAGTGGTAGTAGTGGTAGTAGTAGATAATAGTGGTAATGTAGTGATGATAGTGGTAGTAGTAGTAGTAGTAGTAATGATTGGTAGTAGTAGTAATGTTGTGTAGTATGGTATATTAGTGGTGGTAGTAATAGTAGTAGTGATGTATTAATGGTATTAGTAGTGGTAGTGGTTGTGGTAGCAGTAATGGTAGTAATAGTGGTAGTGGTAGTAGTGGTAGTGGTTTATTGGTAGCAGTAATGGTAGTAGTATGTAGTGGTAGTAAGTAGTAGTATTAGTAGTATGGTAGTAGCAGTAATTAGTAGTAGTAGTAGTAGTAGTAATAGTAGTAAGTAGTAATGATGAGTAGTAATGGTAGTAGTAGTAGTGATGATGATAGTAGTAGTGGTGGTTGTAGTAGCAGTAATGGTAGTAATGGTAGTAGTAGTAGTGGTAGTAGTAGCAGTAGCAGTAGTAGTGATAGTGGTAGTAGTGGTAGTAGTGGTAGTGGTAGGTTGTGGTAGCAGTAATAGTGGTAATGGTGGTGGTAGTGGTAGTAGTGGTAGTAGTAGCGATGATATTGGTGGTAGTAGTGGTAGTGGTAGTGGTGGTAGCAGTAATAGTAGTAGTAATGGTGGTAGTAGTGGTAGTGATGGTGATGGCGGTAGCGGTAGTAGTAGTAGTAGTAGTAGTGGTAGTAGTGGTGGTAGTGAGTAATAGTGGTAGTAGTAGTATGGTAGTAGTGGTATTGAGTAGTAGTGGTAAGTGGTGGTAGTAGCGGTAATGGTAGTGGTAGTGGTAGTAGTGGTAGTATTAGTAGTGGTAGTAGTATGGTAGTGGTAATAGTAGTAGTGGTGGTAGTAGTGGCGGTGGCAGTGGCGGTGGTGGTGGTAGTAGTGGTAGTGATGATGGTGGTGATGGTGGTAGTAGTGGTAGTGGTGGTATGGTGGTGGTAGCAGTGGTGTAGTGGTAGTGGTAGTGGTAGTGGTAGTAGTAGTGGTGGCGGTGGCGGTGGCAGTGGTGGTAGTGGTGGTAGTGGTAGTAGTGGTAGTAGTGGTGGTAGTAGCGGTAAGTAGTGGTAGTGGTAGTAGTGGTGGTGGTGGTAGTAGTAGTGGTAGTGGTAGTAGTAGTGGTTGTGGTGGCAGTAATAGTGGTAATGGTAGTGGTGGTAGTGGTAGTGGTGGTAGCGGTAGCGGTGGTAGTGGTAGTGGTAGTAGTGGTAGTAGCGGTAGCAGTGGCAGTGATGAGTAGTGGTAGTAGTGGTAGTAGTGGTAGTGGTTGTGGTAGCGGTAATGGTGGTAATAGTAGTGGTAGTGATGATGGTAGTAGCAGTGGCAGTGGTGGTAGTAGTGGTAGCAGCGGTGGCGGTAGTGGTGGTAGTGGTAGCGGCGGTGGTAGTAGTGAGTGGTAGTAGCAGTGGTGGTGGTAGTGGTGGTGGTTGGTGGTTGTGGTGGTGGTGGTAGCAGTAGCAGTGGTGGTAGTAGTGGTAGCGGCAGTGGTAGTGGTAGTGGTGGTAGCAGTAGTAGCGGTGGTAGTAGTAGTGGTGGTAGCGGTAGCGGCGGTGGTAGTGGTGGTAGTGGTGGTAGTGGTAGTGGTAGTGGTAGTAATGATTGATGTAATAGTGGTAATGGTAGTGGTAGTAGTAATGGTGGTAGTAGTGGCGTAGTAGCGGTAATGGTAGTAGTAATAGTGGTGGTGGTAGCGGTGGTAGTAGTGGTAGTGGTAGTAGTAGCGGTAATGGTGGTAGTAGTGATGTGGTAGTGGTGGTAGTGGTGGTGGTAAGTGGTGGTGGTAGTGATGGTAGTGGTGGTAGTGAGTGGTGGTGGTGATAATGGTAGTATTTAGTAGTGAGTAGTGGTAGCTATGGTGGTAGTAGTGGTGGGTAGTAGTAGTAGTAGTAGTAGTAGTAGTAGCAGCAGTAGTAGTAGTAGTAGCAGTGGCAGTAGTAGTAGTAGTAGTAGTAACTATAGTAGTAGTAGCAGTAGCAGTAGCAGCAGTAGTAGTAGCAGCAGTAGTAGTAGTAGTAGTAGCAGTAGTAGTAGTAGTAGTAGAAGTAGTAGTAGTAGTAGTAGTAGTAGTAGTAGTAGTAGTAATAGTAATAGTAATAATACAAAGATAAGTATAAAAACCCACTGGAGCACTTCCTGTATCACCACATGACATCACAAGGTGAAACAGAGCGTTTTCAGTCTAATAAATCTGCAGGTTTGTGAGTTAAACGTGTGAATGAAACAAAACACAGCTCCAGGTCCGTTTGTGACGAGGAAACGACATTAGAACAGATCAGAAAAAGCTCCAGTGTGTAACTTTCTGTTGTGGCACATCCCCATGAAAACACTGTAGAGAGTTAAAGCCAGACTTGGGAACATTCTCCAAGTTTTATGCCATACTCTGGTAGATTATCGTATGGAGTTAGTACTTTTTACGTCAGCCTAAACCCTTCTGCTCGTGATCCATGGGGTTTAAAGCCTCTGTTTTGTTTTTGTTGTGCTGCAAAATGAGCGAATAAACTGCAAACGAACTAAATAAGTATCAAATAAACGTTTTCCAATGCGAGAAACAACAAAGAAAATGACTTTAATTTATCATAAAGTCCACAAATTACGTTTGAATTATCTGTGAATGAAACAAAAAATAACTTGTGGTGAGGAAACTACATTTGAACATAAACCAGAAAACAAAAGTGCAGAAATAACACTTTATTTAGAAGTTTTAAAGTTTTAATCATGAAGTAAATACGCAATATTCTCATTTTGTACAACTCCAAAACAAAACGTCTTTTCAGTACAACTATCACCTCTAATTTAAAGGTGAATTGTGTAACTTTTCCGTCAGACGCTTTGCTTTTCTCCACGGAGACGTTCTCTTCCCATCATCGTCGAGACCAAACCAGACCAAGCTACAGGTCAGATCTGCGGAGAGGCGACGCCGCTCACAGCCACAACGCCTAATTTCCTGTTTTTCTAAGTACTTTTGTGCTCTAAGACCACCTGTAATCGAATAAACGTGGGGTCGAGCTGTTTAAAGTCACACTGTGGAACATTCCGGACAAAGCGATGACGTCTCCATGGAAACAAACAGGCGACAGGACCCCAAACCGGAAAAGTTACACGGCGAAACTTCAACCCGGGACCGTATAACGACCCCCAAACCCGCCTCCTTATGTAATTATGGGTAACGGCATAATTGAGGCGAACGCGTGGGCGAGCGGCGTATTTTTAGTCATCGGTTTCTCTTTAAATGGGTCGGGAGTGGGAAAGGAGCGCGGCGATGTCTTCTACGGCGTTCATTCTGATAATATATTAAAAAAGGAATGATTGGATTTGAAAACTGAAAAGAAAAAGATGCAAAATAAGAGGAAAAAACCCCCCAAAAAAGTCCAAAAGGAGCTGGTGTGTGGCCTTCATCGATTATACATGGGGAGAGTTTAAAAGGCAACGTTTTAGCTTGAAGATTACATTTTTTAAAGTTCAAATCGGATTAGATCCCATCGTCCAGGGCTGAAGTTTTTCTGATTTTGCATATATCGTTTCAAGGTTTGAGATTTTCTGAGATAACGCAGCTTTTATAGGTTCTATATTACACGAAATTGACTTTTTCTGAGCTTTAAGTCGTGTTCTGTTGTCGTTTCCTCCTCAAAAACAGACCTGGACTTGTGTTTTGCTTCATTCGCACAAGTTTGAGTGGTGCTTTATTCGCCCCAAACGCTCTGTTCCACCTTGTGATGTCATGAATAGCTGTAGTTTTCAAGTGAACAGCTCCTTTAACCTTTAGTTCAGTCGAGATTTGGAGTTTCCGGGGCTGAAATGGTCCGTGTACCGTTCGTTCTTTTGAATTTCACTTAAGAACCAAAAACAATAAAATGGGAAAACAGTTTGTTATTTCGTTTTAGTGTCAAACAAACAAACAAACAAACAGATTTCGACCTCTATTTCCAATATTTGAATTTAAAATGTATTTCAAATGCCACCAATCAAAAACAGTCTCGGTGCCTGTTTTAATTTGGATATTTTATTCTCTCTGTTTATTTGAAGTTCTGCTGCTCAGAGCGTCTCCTGTAAATTCAGAGTCAAACATGAACAAAGGAGAGTTTATCGCTGCTTCTGTTTCTCGTCCTGGAGTTCAACAATTCATTTCTAATTCTCGAAAGTAAACGCATCGCTGTAAAAGAAGACGACATGTTTGTGCACGAAACTGCAATGATTTTTCAGGTAAATCCTTCAGCAACAGAACTTCAAATAAAATGAGAATAAAATATCAGCAAACAGTTTTGCTTCTTTCTGGGGGCTTTTTTTCAGTCGAGATCGGCGATTCCAGGACTGAAATGATCCAAATGATTCTGGTGAAGGTGCTTGGAGCTTGGAAACACAGTGGAGCACGACATCACAAGGTGGAACAGAGCGTTTTTGAAGAGCACATTGTAAATCTTTGTTTTAACACTCGAAGATCTACGACATCTTATACGATACAGAGGAACATGTTTCTATAACCGTGCAGAACTTTGTAACGGTAAAAGACAGAAAGGTCCTTTTCCCCTCTGAAAGTGCAGACATAGAGGTTTCCGTACATTTCTGCGGCTTTATCCTACGTCACACTCACACTGTGTGATGACATGAGCAAAACGAGTGTCCAATAGGAACTTTGTTTTCCCCAAACTCATGCGCTCCGTCCATTTTGATCAAGCCAAACTTTGCCAAAGAGTGAAGTGAGTCAAGATGGTCGACTCCTCTGACTGTGTGTGTTTATAACGAGGGAACAAGTCGCTCTAAGTGCAGTTTATTCTCAAATAAATGACAAATTATGGTGGTATACACACTTGGTGTGTGTAATTGTGCATCTCTTTCTATTTTTATTTAAAGGTTTATTTCCAAATGAACAAATCCAAATGTAATTTCCTCCCTGGAAATGCAGAAGTGCTGTGGCTCTGGCCCTGGACCTGACAGGAGCTGTTTCCAGGACTGGACCAGGAAAGTCATGGAGCCACTGCACTTTTTTTGTTTTTAGGGCAATAAGGAGATTTTTAATTTACTTACAGACTTGAGATTTTGCATTTTTGTAGCTAAGGCCCTAAATTGTTTCTACATGTTTGCTGTGTGTTTTGTATAAAAGAGTGTGAATTTTATTTTCTGTTTTTCTTTTTTCATCTCTATTTCTGGTCCTGTAGCTTTTCTCACAGCCTCATGACACAACTACAGCAGCAGATTGTGAAATAACAGGTGGGACTGAACAAAAGGAGGTAGAACACTTCATTAGGGGTAAAAGGGGCAGTTTTAAAAGCAAAATTAAGAAAAAAATCGAGGAGAAATGTACTAAAATTGGTCTTTAAACGTGTGAATGAAACAAAACATAAAATCTCATTCAGAGGCAGAACTGCAAATATGTTGGCGTGCAAATTCCAAACGTGTACAGAAATGTGACACGAGCTCTGTTCAGAACTCCCTGCACACTCTGTCCTGCCCACTTGTGCCGCAGTTACAGCAAAACTAAATTTAACAAGTTGCAGGTCGCGTATAATGATGCACTCCGTGTCCTGATGAAAGTCCCTGGATGGAGCGGTGCCTGTTTGCCGTTTGTGCAGAATAATGTCTCTACGCTGAACGCTGTGATCAGAAACTTTGTAAACAAATTTATGAAGCGCCCGGAGGAGTCGCAAAATGAAATTCTAATGTTTTAATAAAGCCTGAGCAGAGCAGTGTCAGGTTCACTTCTGAACTCTGGAGGCACTGGAGGAGCTGCTCGTATGTACGATAATATGTGTGTAAAATCTCTCGGTCGTTCAGGTTGAGTCCAGGGCAAAAAGACAAGTTCAATTCGTCAACTGGACAAAAGTTTATTTAGTCGAATACGTTTCTCAGCTCATCCAAACTGCTTCTTCAGTTCTGGTCAGACGCTGGAGGACACGGCCTTAAATCTGCCTGAAGGGAGGAGTTAGATACTATGAAATTACTCTGAAACTAACACCCTACCCTACAGTTGCTGTTGTTAGTTAGGCCAGCGGTGTCCAAACCTTTTCACCAAGGGCCACATATTAAAACACAGACCAGCGTGAGGCCGATCGAGGGTCACAGACTGGTGGTCAAAAGAGTGAGGAATTCAAATCTGTGCTTTTATAACAGGTTTAAACGACCCTCCAGACCTTTGTTCAGGCTCAGACCCTCAAAAGGAAACACGACATTTGCTTGATTAAGGGAGATTTCAAAAACCTGCAGTAAAAAGTTCGACATGTGGAAGTTTGGGCCAATTCACCTGGAAGCCTGAGGGCCAAAACAATTGGTCTGAGGGCCACATTTGGCCCCTGGGCCATAGTTTAGACATGTCTGAGTTAGGCCTATTGAACTCGTCCTGAGTGTGGCTCATGTCAGCAGAATCGTTCAGGGCCATAATGGAGCTTTCACACCTCTGGGCCTCACCTGACGACATCGATTGTTTTTTAAGTTTGTTTTGATTCAGGTTTGAGGATGGAGTTATAGATTGGAGACAGATGGTGTCTGAGGCTTTCATTTCTGTTTAAAGATGGGTTCTCTCTTTCTTTTTTTTAACAAAAACAGCCTCTTTAACTCCCCTCTCAAACCACATCTGTACCTCAGTGTCCTCAAATGAGTGGCCCGTGACTTTTAGGTGCAGATGTACAACAGACTGAGGTCCTTTTAGGTGCAGATGTACAACAGACTGAGGTCCTTTTAGGTGCAGATGTACAACAGACTGAGGTCCTTTTAGGTGCAGATGTACAACAGACTGAGGTCCTTTTAGGTGCAGATGTACAGCAGAGTGAGGTCCTTTTAGGTGCAGATGTACAGCAGACTGAGGTCCTTTTAGGTGCAGATGTACAGCAGAGTGAGGTCCTTTTAGGTGCAGATGTACAGCAGACTGAGGTCCTTTAAGGTGCAGATGTACAACAGAGTGAGGTCCTTTTAGGTGCAGATGTACAGCAGAGTGAGGTCCTTTTAGGTGCAGATGTACAGCAGACTGAGGTCCTTTTAGGTGCAGATGTACAACAGACTGAGGTCCTTTTAGATGCAGATGTACAACAGACTGAGGTCCTTTTAGGTGCAGATGTACAGCAGACTGAGGTCCTTTTAGATGCAGATGTACAGCAGACTGAGGTCCTTTTAGGTGCAGATGTACAACAGACTGAGGTCCTTTTAGGTGCAGATGTACAACAGACTGAGGTCCTTTTAGGTGCAGATGTACAGCAGACTGAGGTCCTTTTAGATGCAGATGTACAGCAGACTGAGGTCCTTTTAGGTGCAGATGTACAACAGACTGAGGTCCTTTTAGGTGCAGATGTACAACAGACTGAGGTCCTTTTAGGTGCAGGTGTACAGCAGAGTGAGGTCCTTTTAGGTGGAGTTCTACGATAGAGTCCTGCACGGGTCTGATTTTGACAAACCGCACCCGCCCGTACCCGTCATACCTCAATCCACACCCGACCCGTTTCCGACAGAATTTAAATGAAATTCCACATCCGATCCAATCCGCTAGAAATACAAACCGACACCCGAATGAAAATCTGTCCGAGAGCCAATAAAGAGCCACAATTTTACACTTTCCACTTGCTAAATTTCTTTCCAGATCCTCGGGAGTCATTTTGAACCGCAGGACGTCGCACGTGCGGTTTGAAAATTAAAGTGGCAGAGATTTGTGGGAATACGTGCAGCAAAAACATGTGTATTTTGCATTTAATCATCTTGTAAAAACACTGACATTTTTGCATTTCATTAAAACACAGCCCTGTTTTTTGTTCCCTCATGAAACAGTCTGGATACACGTCTCAAACAAGGCCAAAATATCCATAAATTCAAGTTGTTATATAAACATATGGTCACAGTATATAGAGAGTGGGTCCTAATATCAGAACATTACTGCCTTCTGTAGTGCGGGTTTATCCTGATGAAAAATGAAAAAGAAGCTCATTGTGTTCGATTAGAAGAGGGGGGTGGGATTAAATAAATTCTCTTCTTCCCGCTCCTTTTTGGGCAAAATATGTAGTTGTTGTTTTTGTTATTTCTATCATGATTTCGCTAATGTTTAGATTAGACCCGTGCTCTCCTGCGTCCAAAGCAACACAACATTCTTCACCCGTTTCATTAAAATCCGCGGTTCACCCGTCGGGTATCTGCCGGTACCCGAACTCGTGCAGGACTCTGGACTTTGGTTCCTTTAAGTGCAGGTGAACAGCAGACTGAGGTCCCGTGTTTCTCTCTCGTCTGTGCTGGTAAATCCTCTTGTGCAGTGGCTGTTTTGTTACTCCGGGGTAAGTTTTCACTACACTGAACAGAGTAGACCACGTTTCTTTCTTTGTGGCTCTGTGTTTTGTCATTTGTCGGGCCTTTTTTAGTGTTTTCTGTTTGTTTCTAAATGTTCTAATTGGACCCACTGGAGTCTGAAATAAAAAAATAAAGCTTAACTGATTAAAAACACAACTCCAGGTCTGTTTGTGATGCGGAAACTCCGTTATAACAGAACAAAAACGGCGTAATCTAGGCCCTTTAACTCTATATACGCAGGGATAAACATGTGCTGCCGCTAAAGCCAAGCTACAAGCCGCATCTGCGGAGAGGCGAGCCCACTCACAGCCTCTTTGAGCAATAAAAACGCCTTTATTTGAATATGCGTACGCGAGATGCATACGTTTAACCCCATACCGTGTAATATATACGCAAAGCCACGTCATAAAGTTCCGCAGAGCAGCTTTAAAGTGGATTTTCTCACATTTCCTCGGTTCAAATTCCCCACGCGGCCCCGCAATGACATCTCTGTTTACCTCAGTCAAACTAATAGAATGTGCCGCGGCGAACAGGAAATGAACGGGGCCGAGCGAGAGATAGGACCCGGGCGCCGCCATAAATCCACCGCCGGCCAGAAGAAGAAAAAAAAAAAGAACATATACGAGGGGTTTATTAAGTTTTCCGCGTTCACGTTTTTGATGTGGATTTGACACTTTTATCACTGGGGTAAAACGGATGAAGCCGGAGAGGTGGTGTTAGAGAAGGATTTTTTTTTTCCCGAATCCAAGATAGACTCAAGTGGAAAAGCAGAATAACAGAGGGTTTGAGGGGCTATAACGCCACAGAGACCTTCAATAAAATGTAGCTCCAGAAACTCGCTTGTCTTATGTTGTGTATTTTGGGAATATATTTCTAAAAGGACTGTATTTCCGGGTTTTTAGAGCTGCTACGAAGACGTTCTGTGTAACTTTTCTGGTGGTTCTTCATTGGAATGTTCCACAAAGTGACATTATGGCTGCATTGATCGTCCAGGGCTGAAGTTTTTCTGATTTTGCGTATATCTTTTTAAGGTTTGAGACTTTCTGAGATAATGCAGCTTTTATGGGTTCCATATTACACGAAATCGACTCGTTTTGTGAGCTTTAAGTCGTGTTCTAATGTTGTTTCCTCCTCAAAAACAGACCTGGACTTGCGTTTTGCTTCATTCGCACATGTCTGAGCGGTGCTTTATTCGTCTGGCTGCATCTCCAGAGCTCCAAGCGCTCTGTTCCACCTTGTGATGTCATGAATAGCTGTAGTTTTCAAGTGAACAGCTCCTTTTGCCTTTAGTTCAGTAGAGATTTGGAGTTTCCAGGACTGAAATTCGTGTACCGTTCGTTCTTTTGAATTTCAATTAAGAACCAAAAACAATAAAATGGGAAAACAGTTTGTTATTCCGTTTTAGTGTCAAACAAACAAACAGATTTCGACCTCTATTTCCAATATTTGAATTTAAAGTCTCTGAGCCTGTTTTAATTTGGATATTTTATTCTCTCTGGTTTATTTGAAGTTCTGCTGCTCAGAGCGTCGCCTGTGAATTCAGAGTCAAACATGGATCTATCATAAAAACAATTTTTATTCTCGTTCTGTGGAGTCGACTGAACAAAGGAGAGTTTATCGCTGCTTCTGTTTCTCGTCATGGAGTTCAACAGTTAATTTCTAATTCTCGAAAGTAAACGCATCGCTGTAAAAGAAGACGACATGTTTGTCTACAAAACTGTGACGATTTTTCTACAACAGAACTTCAAATAACATAATTTTCAACTGAACAGCTTCTTTTTGGGGGCTTTTTTTCAGTCGAGATCGGCGATTCCAGGACTGAAATGATCCAAATGATTCTGGTGAAGGTGCGTGGAGCTTGGAAACACAGTGGAGCACGACATCACAAGGTGGAACAGAGCGTTTTCGAAGAACTCGGCTTAAATTTGTGTCACTTTTCTTCATGGAGACGCTATTGCTTTGTCTGGAATGTTCCGCACTACGGCATTAAACCTTTCTATCTTCCCGGAGACCGAACTGGACCACTGTAATTGACGGATGACATAAGAGAAAGAAACCGCACCCAGACGCAAAGAAAACGCTCATATTTATATATTTTTTGACTTAAAGGTGTAACTTTTCAACATTTTCGAACTTTTTAAACCTTAAATTTATTCAATTGTGGTTTTACAGCTCAAAAATACCCATAAATACTTAGAAAAACAGGCGTTCTGAGTGTGAGCGGGGTCGCCTCTCCACAGATCTGCCCTGTAACTTGGTCCGGTTTGGTCTCCATGTAGATAGAAAGGTTTAAAGCCGTACTGGGAAACATTCCAGACAAAGCAATGACATCTCTGTAGAGAAAAGCGTCTGGAAAAAAAAAAACCTCCACTCTCCACCACAAAAGCAACACCACGCAGCCTTAATTTCAACTCTGTATCGAAATTGCGACGCACATTTTTAGAAGTCGAGGAGAGCGGAGCGGCAAATGATGATTGTACGATCCGAACGTTCGAAATGAGTCATCAAATATTCAATCAGACAAAACAAATAAACAAAAATCACTTGTGCTCAGGCCATTACAGAGTCCTTATCTCCGCGACTATCTCTCCCCCTATACACATCATGGAAAACAAATGACATTAGTAACACTGTTGATCGCCCCCGATGCACCGCACGCCTTCATCCTCCACCTCTTCTTCTTTTCCGCGTTGTTCATTCATGTCTCATTGTGGCGATTCAGACTGAAATGCTCCCAAACGCCCTCGTCCCCTTTAGAAATTCGGGGTATTACCACGTGACATCACAAGGTGGAACGGAGTGCTTTCAGTTTGAGAAAAGAGCCCATTAGCGCCTGCGAAAACACCTCTGCTATTCTGTGGTAAAGGTGCTTATCTCCCGAGAGGTTTGAGGAATTGTCAACGTTTATGAAAGCCTTAATATCTCAGCCTCTGGAGCGCATAAAAACGTGAAATAAACGGCATTTAAAAGGTGAGACTCTGGGATTTTGAGTCAGGAAAAAATGAGGACAAATCAGCACCGTTGCGCAGTGCAGCGGAAATGGGTTAAACACAACTCCAGGTCTGTGTGATGACGAAACATTATGAGAGAACAAAAACGGTGTGATATGGACCATTTAAAGCCCACTCGCAGTGAATACGGAGTCCTGTGAGGTTCATTTGGTCTTCTGATGATTTCTGTTCGGCTCTTTCTTCAGACCAAGGCCCCGTCCACACGCGTTCGTACTCGAGCCGTTTTCATTGCAGTTGCAGTGTTCGTTTACACGAATCCGATGGAAAACGGCTCCGGAGATGGAACGTTCTGGATACACCAGCTCCCACATGTTCGCCTGAGCACAGATCTGATCCGGTACCGTGTGGACGCCTGAAAACACTGATACGGTGACGTCGGGGCTTTGGCTGCTGTTCTTATTGGACTGTGTCACTGTGACTTGCGCCTTCCTGATTCGCCGGGTTCGTGGCATCGGGCGTGCGACGCTATTGCGGAAAAGTTTAGACAAACCAGAGACAAATGTGAAACAGCGTCGGCCACAAAAACACTGTTTTCACACTTGCATCTCCCTCGGCTCGAAATCTGCTGCAACTTCCATAGAACTACGGCAACTTCAGACACGGTGCTCTGCTCCTCGTTTTCACCGCCCACGTGGTTTACGTCGTGATGAAGGACGGGCGTTCGATTAAATAGTCGTCGGGAAAATTAATGATCGATTTTCGATTAATCATTAACATTTTATATTAAAATTATCATCACTATTATTACTATTACTAATCTGCATAAATAAACTGAACTTTACACCATCTAAACATCACCACTGCAGAGCCGCATCAGTGTGAGATCAAAATGTGTTTAATGCAGATTTAAACATTTGTTTACGTCTTACAGAAACTAAACTTAAAACCACATGACTCATTTGCATAAGCAAAAAAAAAGCAGCTCTTTCCTTGTGCTGATGCTTCAGCTTCTGTTGGACTAAAGGACACAACTCAGTGAATATGAGTGTTCTCCCTGTGACTCAGTGAATATGAGTGTTCTCTCTGTGACTCAGTGAATATGAGTGTTCTCCCTGTGACTCAGTGAATATGAGTGTTCTCTCTGTGACTCAGTGAATATGAGTGTTCTCCCTGTGACTCAGTGAATATGAGTGTTCTCCCTGTGACTCAGTGAATATGAGTGTTCTCCCTGTGACTCAGTGAATATGAGTGTTCTCCCTGTGACTCAGTGAATATGAGTGTTCTCTCTGTGACTCAGTGAATATGAGTGTTCTCTCTGTGACTCAGTGAATATGAGTGTTCTCTCTGTGACAGAGGATGTTCTGCTGATGGTGAGTCTGTTCTGTGCGCATGTCGTGTTGGAGATACTGTGTATACAGGCGAAACCAAAAAAAAAAAAAAAGATCACACCCGGGACACTGATGTGCAGGTGAACACACTCTGAGGAATATAGGGATCTCCAAGGAGCCAGAGCCGAGACGTGGGACTGTGAGGCTCCAGTGTTTGTGCTCAGACCTCGACTCCTCAGGCTACGTTACACAGACACCGACATTCAGTTTGTGATTGACGAAATTCTTAATGATCAATAATCGATTATTCGACTAATCCTGCCCATCCCTAGTCGTGACGACGTGACGCCGGCCTGGTCATGTGATTAGCGTTTCTGCCAATCCAGACACGACGTGTGTGGACGCAAATCGTTTCCGATACTCTGACACGTTTCAGTGTAAACACAGTCCAAGAGTTTGGCAGTTTGAACAGCTGCGCTCTTCCTCAGAACAGTCACATCGTCTTTTTTCACTCCCACACACCTGGGTACTGTCCTGAGGAAGTGGGACTGCAGGTGGCGCTGTCGTCCCGCCTCCACCAGTAGGAAAATGGTGCCAAAATCTGTTTGAATCATCTGACCGGACAAGTCACAGTAACATCACGTGACTCAAACTGTACGACAACAAACCCTCTGAAAAATTAACCTAAAAACAGAGTGAAAAAACACCTTTATCTGAATATACGCAGGATAGAGACCTTTAATGCCATCTCCTCCCTCTCCTCCTCCGCCTCTTCTTCTTCCTACTCTTCCTCCACCTCTTCCTCCTCTTTCACCACCTCTTCCTTCTCCTCCCCCCTTTTCTTCTCCTTCTCTTCCATCTCCACCCTCTTCTCCTCTTCCTTCTCCTCCTCCTCTCTCTCCTTCTCTTCCCTCTCCTCCTTCTCTTCCTCCTCTTTCTCTAACTCCTCCCTCTCGTCTTCCTCCGCTTTTTCTCCTCCTTTTCTTTCTCTGCGTTCTCCTCCTCTTACCTCTCCTCCTCCTCGTCCTCCTTCTCTTCCACATCCTCCTCTTTCTCCACCTTCCCCTCCTCCTCTTCCTCCTCCTCCTCTCATAAAAACCTCCACAGTGCAACTATCTCTCTCCATATAAACATAATGAAAAACAAATGACATGAGTAACCCTGTTGATCGCCCGCTGATGCACTCCTCCTCCTCCTCCTCCTCCTCCTCCTCTCCGCCTTGTGTATTCTTGTCTTATTGTGTCCGTTCAGATTAAAATGCCCCGAACGCTCATGTCGGCATTAGAAATTCCAGGTGCCGTGTCCGGATGAAGCCGTCCGGACACATTTACATATAAATTTGATCATCGCGGCGCCGCTTGTTTTAATGCAATTCTGAGTCAGGTGGAAACAACCGCGGGAAATCACTTCATCTCATTCATAACGTACGCGGCAGTTACACGGGAGAGGAGCTCGAGGGATTAAAGGGGCCGTGGGACGCGACGTCGACTTTAAAGACGACGGATTCGGATTCGACGGGGTTTCCACTGCAACACAACAAATTTAGATCTCCGTTTTTACGTTTTATTGTTTTGGAAATGCTTAACTCGCCGAAAACGATGTCTTTAAAGTTCACTTGTGTAACGTTTCGGTTGGAGTTCATTACGGCAGTTCCACAGTGTGACATTTATTCAATTACAGGTGGTTTTATAGCTCAAAAATACATTGAAAAACAAACAAAAAAAAACAAAAAAACAGGCGTTCTGACTGTGAGCGGCGTCGCCTCTCCACAGATCTGAGCTGTACCTCTGTCTGGTTTGGTCTCCATGAAGATAGAACGGTTTCAATATCATATAGGCCACGTTTACATGATGTTTTTTTTAATTCTGAATTAAATAGTTTGGAATCAAAATCTTCTACTTCGAGTTTACGTGGAAATAATAATTCTGAACTGAGGTTTACACGAAAAACTCGTTAAATCGTCTTTATTTAATTCCGCTTAATGTCTGGGGGTGGGGAAGGTTCTGATTGGACAGCGACACAAACGTATTTCCGTCTTTGGGAAGAAAACCCACACTTCAGCTGCTCTTTACGTCACTTCACTTCACTTTACCCACTACAAATGTATTTATTACTGTAAGATACTGCAGCCACTTTAAAGATATAAGGTTATTTATAGCACTGTACAAACTGTAGCCACTGTATTCAGACAGCAATTTATTGTATATAGAATTTAATTTTATTTTATAATCCCTATTTTTATAGAGTTTGTCTATGTTTAAGTCAGTCTGTACTTCTATTGCTGCTACTGTTTTCTTGCCTGTTATCTTAACTGTGCATTGCAACACTGAAATTTCCCCATTGTGGGACAAATAAAGGATATTTTATCTTATCTTATCTTACTAATAATGCATCAGTTTTATACGGCGCTTTTCTGGACACTCAAAGACACTTTACAGAGCATTATTCATTCACTCCAGACCCGTTGGTGGTGCTACTATTGTAGCTACAGCTGCCCTGGGGCAGACTGACGGAAGCGAGGCTCCAATCTGCACCATCGGCCCCTCCGACCACCACCACCATTCACGCACACACCACTTTCATACTCATACTAGGCAATGTGGGTGATGTGCCTTTCCCTAAGGACACAACAATAGTTTTTGCCACTGGCGCCCCCCTGTGGCACCTGGAATTCCCAGTGGTCTCCCATCCAAGTACTAACCAGGCCCGGCCCTGCTTATCTTCTGAGATCTGACGGGATCAGGCTTTGACGAGCCGGTATGGCCACATCTTATTGTTCCATCCTTAGCTCTGTTACTTACCTTAGATCCTTTATAACATGACTTAAAGCTCACAAGAGTCAATTTTGCGTAATATAGGACCTATAGGATCTAGGTCTTGTTGCCCAGTCAAAAACAGACCCAAAGTTGTGTTTTGTTTCATTCACACATGTTTGAGTAGCTCTGAACCAGGACTAAACCTGGACTGAACCAGGTCTAAACCAGAAGGGAGGAAGAAGACAAACTGAGTCTGAGGCTGCCACACCTCAGCCCACTCCCACATCCCGCTCACAAATCCAGAGAGACGTGGAGGAAAGTCCCAAGAGACGACTGGAGGAGCCGGATCAGAAGGACGAGCCAACGAGCACCAACCACCGGGATTATTTTGAAGAAGAAGAAACGTTTACATGATCCAGGAAGAAATTAATTCGTCTTTAAAATCAGAACAAACCCACTGACTTCAGGTTTAAGATTAATTCCAAATAATCCTTAATTAATTTTTATTGGGAATTAAAGCGCTCATGTAAACGTGGGAACTGTGAAACATTCCAGACAAAGTAATAAATGTTGACAGATCCTCCACCGGAAAAGTTACACAGTGCAGCTCTAACTATGTTTTAGTGAAAAGCGCAGTTATACCATTCTCCAGTGTTGTTTGGATCAAAAATATCTGTATTATGCAGCGTGCTGAAGACAAATTCATCCAATCAAGCTCATTGTCGGTTAAAGTGGAGCGTCACCGGCACAAAATGGGAGGAGACCGATGAGAATGACGCTGAAACAAAAGCGCGAGACAATTGTTTATGATTTTGCATAGAGCTGCCCGTCAGAAAGTACGCTCGATGCAAACTCCAGAGCTGTTTTCAGGCCTGCCAGACAAAACGAGCACTGATGCCCTTTGTTCTCCACTGTCGGCCTTTGTTAGCGCACATAAGCAGAGATAATTGGAAAGGAAAATCGCGCGTTTGCAGTAATCTGACATATTTATACTGCTTTTATACATATTCCGTATATATGACTAAGTGAGTGTGACGTCTCCACAGCGTCGCTCAAATGAGGCTCCTGTTGCCACGGTTACAGGAGCGAATCTGGAGCCAGGTCCCATATTTGGAAATCTGACCGCGAGTATCATAGCAACCACAAGAGCCAATCAGGAGTGAGGAGGTTAAATGTGGCGCCTCCTCAGAGCGGAGACACTCTGGACCTGCACGAACTCTTCAGAATAATGAGGAAACTCTGAGCTTTTATCATCAAACTTTAAACAGTTTAAGTCACTGATTTATGTCGTTTGTTCTGTTACGTACGAACAACAATAGAGTCACAATTTAACCAAATTCACTTTATTTTCTGCTCGTTAAATTCTGCTCGTTCAGATTCTAGTAACGTTAGATATTGTGACTGTTTGAGATATTTTGTCATTTTATTTCAGAAATCGTCACTTGGGGGAAAGCGGGAAGGGAACTTGCAATGAAACGCGCTAGCTGTCAATCAAACCTGTTGCTAACGCTAGGGGGAGGGACCTCGGGGAATGAAGGCGTCTGATTAGTCCGTTATTTATGTTCAGATCTTGATTTAGGAACAAGATAAAGAAATGAAAAGTTCAGGATCCTGTGCTGCAGGTTCAGACGAACATTTTAAGACAAAAATGACGAGGCCACAGCAGCAGGTCCAGATAGTACGTAAGTAAGTAAGTAAGTAAGTAAGTAAGTAAGTCAATGGGAAAAAGGGAGAGAAGGAGCCGGAAGAGCCTCCTGGAGCACTTCCTGTTTGGCACACGGCCGAGAACAACCTTAAAATAGTTTTATTTTCTAAAACATGGTTGGGATTTTAATCTAAGTTGTGAGTAATATGAAGTGTATAGAAACAAACTGTTGCGTTTCTTTAGATTTTTAATGCATATTGATATTTTCTTTTGCTCCAATATGACAGTCGCCTGTTTGTGTTTAATGAACAAACTACTGCCCTGGAAAATGAAGAGAAATGAAGAAAAACGCCTAAAGAACCATTCACCCAAGTCGACTTTGTCTGTTATTAAACTCCAGCCACAGAATTCCTGCTGTTATTAGTCACACCACATGATGCACGGTCGCACCACATGACATTTTAACACTTTAAGCACAAAAAACATGCAGAATAACTCTAAGATTTATGAACAAAATGAGTTGTTTCCATGGAGATCAGAGGAGCTACAGAAATGTGCTGAATTATTATGAAATTTGAAGCTTTTTAACTGAGGAAACTGCAACTGGACAGAAAATTTAGGAAAGGAGAAGAGAAGGGGAAAAGGAGCGAAGCCAAACTGAGGTGATCCTTCCAGCGATGGCGCGACTGAAGCAGGCGAAGGGTCTAAAGACTGAATTACTTCTGGACAGGAAACTAACAGATTCTGAACACGCAGCGGCTGTAAATGATTTTGATTTCTAGAGTAAGGAGGAGGCGGGAGGAGGCGTTTCTACTCAGGGAGCTGTGGAGGAGGGATGAGCGACAATAAAGAAGGACAAACAGTCGCTGTGTTTGTCTCTCCTTGGAAAATCCTCCTGTACAACCTTTAAGTAAAGTACAGATACCTAAAAACAGCACCTCAGTATTGTACATTTATTGTTCTTTTATATTTCATTACCTCCCAGCACTGCCAAATCTCTCTGGCTTCACAGTGTGGGATGAATCTCAACTAAAGTCCTGGTGGATCTGAAGGACACAGCACTGCTCAGTCTCACACTATCCGCTAAAGCCCGAGTGTGTCATCTTTTATCTGGGGCCAATAGAACCAAAAAATAATCACAGTTTTTCCCCCTCGCACTGACACGTTGCAGCTTTGTGTCGTCAGTATTCTCTGTGGGTGTGATGCTACCTGGAGGCACGGCTCTATTCAGGGGTGTGACGATATCCAAGTGTCACGGTACGATGTTTATTGCGATATTAAAAGCTCACGATATTACGATATTATAATATTATAAGACTGACATTCTAAAATGGTTTGACCAGTCATTTGGTGCAACATTTATCGTCATTCGGGATGGAACAATAGCGATTAAGTATTTAACCTGATAACACCCGCCTAATTTGGTCTGTGCACAACAGTAACACAAACCCAAATGTCACAGCTTATTAAAAGAAAATCTTAGACCCCACAGGCTTGTGTGATACATCATTTTAAAGCTTAGACCTTCTAGTTTCTGTAGATATACATATGAAGACTGTGAGTGCAGCTAACTTACAGTACAGACATTCAACAATGTCTAAAAATTTAATTTTTTTGCCTCGGAAAAAAAAATACAAAAAATAAAGGCTGTAACTTGGCCAAACTTCATCCTAGGCATTTGTGGCTCACTACACTCACTGCTGAACTTGTGGCAACAACTGTGTAAAATTTCAGACTCTGGGCCTAAGGGTTCAGTGCTGTGACCCTTTTTGTAAAAATATGTCAATTCGTGTCCAAATATGTACCAGATGCTCCAAACTGTAATAAGAATTAATGTATAATAAATAAATCTTCTTCTGAACTCTAGACATGTTTTCTTAAACTAAAACAAGCCAAAAAATTTCTCTCCATATGCCTCTGGTGCCCCCACCAGTGTCTGTGCGTCAGAGCAGGTCTGAGCCTCTCCAGTCACCGATACGCTGAGCTCCTGTCTCCCTATCTCACCTCTGCCCCACATGGGGCCCACCGCCGAAATCGTCTTTTCATAGACTACTCAGATCTGTCAATCATTTTCTGGAAGAACCAATCACTGAAGAGCTTTTGCCGTGGAACTGTCCCTCGGTCATGCGCAATACGCCGCTAACTGGACGCACTCGTTTTGTTCCCCAAGCTGTAGCGCACCACAGCGAAGCCGCACCGAAGCCTGGATACGCTTGTTTTGTAGCTAAGAGTGTGGAGAAAACAAACATACCCCACACCGCTAACAGGAGCTAAGCGTTTAGCTATGCTAAGGACCAAGAGCGAGAGTAGTAGAGAGATGCGTTGCTCATCCATTCAGACAAACACGGACTTTCTGGATTATTTCTCCACATGGAATTATTTTATAAAAAAAACAACTGGATATTCTTTTTCTGTGGACTGTTACGGAATAATTGAGCACAGCTATTCCTGGACTGGACCTGTTTGGGACCGACAGAACCGGCTCAAAGGTAAGAAATGCACAAATATGTTTTGAATATTTTTGGAAATTATAAGTTATGGCTCTTTGGGCTGTGTGGCATAAAATGAATGATATGGTTGTTTTACTGAGGAATTAAGCTTTCAAACGATGTATAGCAGGTCAATATTGGAAAAATAAGTACAATGAATATCTGGCTTGACATTTTAATGTTGTGTAATCACCCGCCGGCGGGCGGGTGGCAAGTGGTAAATCATCACCACAATATTGTCCTTCTGTTCTGACCCCAAGATGAACTCTTATTCTGAAACCACAGCGTTTTAAAAAAAATATAATTCACTGGTAAATAAATGGGATTCGAAACAACGTCGGCGATCGAGTCTTTTGGGCTTTGGCCTGTGCAGTGGAAAATCAGCAGAGGGAAGTGTGAGGTGCTTATAAAGTTGTTTTCTAACATTTCCAGACACTAATGAGTGAACCAGGCAGAGCGTTTTGTTTGTTAGACTCGTGACTGTTGTCAGATGGGTTAAATTGGAGTTAAGCTTCTTCAGTGTGAAGCAAATTGGTGTTTTACGTGGAAGTTCAGAACTTGCCCCCATCACTACACTAGTTTGTTGCCTTGACAGACTCACTGCCACAGTGAGATCTCCGGTGAGGAAACACTGATCTGTGCCGTTTTTTAGCTTCTGACAGAATTCTACCACCTTTAGCGATGGACTTTAGCTTCAAACGTGCCGCTGTTCAACTTTAAGTCTTAAGTTTTCCTCATAAACGGTGAGAAAATTGTCGTTTACTTTCCATAACTTGGATGATAAAGATGAGAAGCACAAACATGGGCAAAGGGACAGAACGACATTGGATTTTTAGTTAAATTGTGCAAATTTAATTCAAAACTTGTTAAAATGCTGGTCACACTTTGCATCTTTAAAGTTCACAGTTTTGTTGAATTCGTCCTAATTAGAATCTCGAGGCGTTTGTGCAGGAGTTCAACTTTAAATCCATTTTGTATTTCTTTTGTATTTTCAGACTTAAAAGGTCTTAGAAACGTGCTACTTTTTTGGGCTGTGCTTGCCAGTGTGCGCGCTGTGTCACCGTGGTAACTGCTGAACGTTCTGCCCCGGACTTACATGCACCAGCAAAGTGTAAAATTTAAGGATAATTTCAGAGACAGGACAGGGGTCTATAACTCTATGAGAGAATTACTGTTTTTGAAAGTCTGAACAATTCTGAAGCTTATTTGTAATGAACTGGCTCCACAAGTTGAATAATGCGGCTCATATTAACCTTGTGTCTTAAAGTGTGACACAGCAACACTTTCTGAAACTATTTTATACAAAAAAATATTTCACTGCACTTTTATTTTTCCAGCCTGACAGCAGGTTGAACATCGTGTCAGTTTTGTTTTATGTGGGAAGGCCCAGACTGAGATATGAACCATAAACAGGACGAAAACTCTGCAATCTGCAATAAAAAACCCACAAAACTCCCCAGCAGAACCTGCCTCCTCCTCAGGTTCAAATGAAAGTGATTCTATAAAGTCGTGAGACAAACCCAGCCTCAAACAGACATTTTTCTTGTACTAAAAACGAATAAAAAAGTCGTCCACGGTTAGTTTTCGTACTTGATTGGCTGTGGACGCTCCATTGAAACGACCCAAACTGACCATTGGTGATTAGAAATGACAGAATCTCGATCTCTTGATTAAAACGTGATTATTTTGCACAGTCAAAATTTGAGCCGCGTTTTTCTGATTCAGTTCTGAGGTCATAAGAGAAAAGACCTGGACTATGGAGCCACCAGGTCATGAGAAAAGACCTGGACTATGGAGCCACCAGGTCATCTGAGGAAAGACCTGGACTATGGGACCACCAGGTCATCTGAGAAAAGACTTGGACTATGAGAGCACCAGGTCATGAGAAAAGACCTGGACTATGGAGCCACCAGGTCATCAGAGGAAAGACCTGGACTATGGAGCCACCAGGTCATGAGAAAAGACCTGGACTATGGAGCCACCAGGTCATCAGGGAAAAGACCTGGACTGTGGGAGCACCAGGTCATCTGAGAAAAGACCTGGACTATGGAGCCACCAGGTCATCTGAGAAAAGACCTGGACTATGGAGCCACCAGGTCATCAGAGGAAAGACCTGGACTATGGGAGCAACAGGTCATCAGAGGAAAGACCTGGACTATGGGAGCACCGAAAAAAACTGGACTATGGGAGCACCAGGTCATCAGGGAAAAGACCTGGACTATGGGAGCACCAGGTCATCAGGGAAAAGACCTGGACTATGGGAGCACCAGGTCATCTGAGAAAAGACCTGGACTATGGGAGCACCAGGTCATCTGAGAAAAGACCTGGACTATGGGAGCACCAGGTCATCAGAGAAAAGACCTGGACTATGGAGCCACCAGGTCATCAGAGGAAAGACCTGGACTATGGGAGCACCAGGTCATCAGAGGAAAGACCTGGACTATGGGAGCACCAGGTCATCAGAGAAAAGACCTGGACTATGGAGCCACCAGGTCATCAGGGAAAAGACCTGGACTATAGAGCCACCAGGTCATCAGGGAAAAGACCTGGACTATAGAGCCACCAGGTCATCAGGGAAAAGACCTGGACTATAGAGCCACCAGGTCATCTGAGAAAAGACCTGGACTATGGAGCCACCAGGTCATCAGGGAAAAGACCTGGACTATGGAGCCACCAGGTCATCAGAGGAAAGACCTGGACTATGGGAGCACCAGGTCATCTGAGGAAAGACCTGGACTATGGAGCCACCAGGTCACCAGGGAAAAGACCTGGACTATGGAGCCACCAGGTCACCAGGGAAAAGACCTGGACTATGGAGCCACCAGGTCATCTGAGGAAAGACCTGGACTATGGGACCACCAGGTCATCTGAGAAAAGACCTGGACTATGGAGCCACCAGGTCATCAGGGAAAAGACCTGGACTGTGGGAGCACCAGGTCATCTGAGAAAAGACCTGGACTATGGAGCCACCAGGTCATCTGAGAAAAGACCTGGACTATGGAGCCACCAGGTCATCAGAGGAAAGACCTGGACTATGGGAGCACCAGGTCATCAGAGGAAAAGACCTGGACTATGGAGCCACCAGGGTCAGTTTCTCACATTACGTTCAACTAGAAAAGCCATGTGCAGGTTTTCTTTTTTTTTTCTCGATAACTACACAGTGAGAGGTCTGTGGATTACAAGAGAACAAAAGGATTTATACAAAAAACACACATGATGCATTTTGACTTCTACACGATTCCCCGAACAGGCACAAACAAAACAAAAGAGACAAACAGATATAAAACCCCAGATCTGGTCAAATCTCAGGCATTAAAGTCTGGTCGGTACTTGGACGGGAGACCGCTGGGAAACTCAGGAGCCACAGGGGGGCGCCGGTGACAAAAACATGTGTGTCACTGTGCCCTTAGGCAAGACACCCGCCCACACTCGCCCACACTGCATCACTTCCATCTGCCCCGGGGCATCTGTGGCTACAGTAGTGATTCACCACCACAGAGCGAGGAGAGAATGACGCACCGAACTCTAAAGTGACTTTGAGCCTCTGGAAAGTGCTGAGTAAATACAGTAGTTTAATATTTTATTTCATTATATTATAGTTTAATATTCTCCCGTCACGGCACATTAAAGCGGGGGAACCTGCTGTTTAAACCAGGGGGTGAGTATTTAAATCTCTCTACGCTCACAGGACCCTCGGCTCGTCGTGTGAGCCGAGCCGAACCTCCTCCCACTGAAAACACACACGACTCTTCCACGTGTGAGATCAGACGTTTGTAGATGAACATTTCTGCTCTGTGAGGCCACGTTCAGACTGCAGCCCGAAGTGACCCAAATCTGATTTTTTCGCCCCTTTGCGACCCGTATCCGATCTTTTAACGACACTCTGAACGACACAGATCCGATTTTTTCCAAACGTGACCCAGGCCACTCGGATCTGTGCTCCTAAAACCGAAACATTTCCAATCTTTAGACGGTCCGGTCACATTCATCCGACCTACGAGAGTTCGGCTATTGCGCTGTAACAAGCTCCTGTCACGAGCCGAAACAGCCCAACGCCGACACGTTCGCTGCTGAAACAGGCCGAAGACGTGTTTCCTCCCGTGAGAGTCGCACAACAGCAACTTTACAACCTCCAGGTGCTCAGTGTTCACGTCCATGTTTAGGCGACTTCCGTAAACACTGAGCCTCCAGTGCTCGTGCGGGACGCTTTTGGCGCGTTTAAAGTTCACAGACAAGTCACGTTTAACTGGAAATGTGAACGACCTCGCGAAAAAAAAATCGGATTTCACAAAAAAAATCCGAATTGAGCCTTAAACCCTGCGGTCTGAACGTGGCCTAAATCAGCGGTCCCCAACTTTCTATCACCGCGGACCGGCCAACGTTTGACAATTTTACCGTAGACCGGGGAAAACGTAGATTGTTTATACTGCGAATTTAATAATAAAGGTGAATCCACTGTGTCCTCGTCTGCAACTGTATTAGCAGCTTCCTCAACAACGCCGACAACATAACCAGTGCGAAATACCCGCCATCTTTAAGACAATAACTGGGGACAGAACAGTCGCATAACGGGTGAAATCCTGAGCTGTGACCTGAGGTAGTTTCATGACTGAGGGACGTCCAGTGATCTGCAGTGAGTCTGTGTTTGTCGCCCCAACTCCCGCTGCGCCCGGGGCCTCGCGCTGGGACTTTGGGGCCGTTGTCGTGCTCTTCTTACGCGGTTGTCTGGAGTTCTGTGTTCGCACCTGTCGGGCTGCGGTCAGGGCGTCGTCGCAGGACACTGTGTGCGGGTCCCGCGGTGGAGCTGGTGGCTTTGTCCAAGAGGGAGGGTCCAGCGGCGGGGGGTGTGTATCACGAGGTGGGGCGGGTGTCGGTCCTGCTGCGATGCTCCTCCTCCTGCGCTGTATTTTTTGCACCTGTCTGTTTGCACTGTTATATTCTTCTATTCTTGTCAATTTTGTGTTATATTATAGTTTATCATTTTCTACTTTATTTTATTCTATTTTATTTGTTGCATGTTTAGTGTTTGTCCACATTCTGCTCTAAGTACCGCAGCAATTTCCTAATGTTTCCTGTTCACTCATATAGCGATAAAACCTTTCTGATTCTGATTCTGGTTTGTGTCGCTGTCCGTGGTCCTTGTCGTGGATTCTCCGCACGTTTTGAAGTGGACTTTGTTCCGTGTTTTCCTCGTGCGGGGGCATCAGCGTGAGCAGATGTGCCGTGCTTTGGTCCACCTCCTCCAAATGGGACGTCTCAGTTTCGCACAAATTGTTTTCCTTCGTGTCGTTTTTCTAACGTTACAGCCTTTTCGGGGGGTGTGGCGTGTATTTCGCACACTGAACATAACGTGTATGACATCAAAATGAAAGAGTTTTCAAAATAAAAGATTGTTCAGACTCGCCTAAATCGCACAGTTCTGCTTTTTCTCACTTTCTGCGGGGAAACTCCATTTACGAATAGATGAGAAATTAAAGATGCACTGTGTACGTTTCTGCTCCGGTCATTTCGATACGTCGTCGCTCTGCTTGAAATGTTCCACAGCGCGACATTAAACACCTCTACTTTACATTTATTCAGTTAACCAGGAGAGACGGGGCCTTTTCTGTGACAGCGCCCCCTGGTGGACAGTTTTAAGTCTCGTCTTTAACTCTGTGGCTCCTCTGTCTGTTATTTATTCGACTATTTACTGCTGTTTTAGGGTTTTTATGGTTTTGCTTTTATTTGACATGAACATTTGACTTTGGGGCAGTTTCTCTTTTCGCCGTCTTCAGTCTGTGATCTCGGCAGAACTTTGGGAACTGTTTCCTTTTGTAAAATGTGCCGCGGAAATACATTTGGATTCGGAATCACAGCTGGTTTTACGGCTCAAAAATACCTGGAAAAACCAAAAATAAACCCTCCTGACTGTGAGCGGCGTCGCCTCTCCACAGATCTGACCCGTGACTCGGTCTGGTTCGGTCTCCGTGGAGACAGAAAGGTTTAAAAGTGACACACTGCAGCTTTAAAGTCGCAGTTTGAGCTTTAGAGAAATCCAGAATCGTTCATCTTTTCTGTGACTTTGAATCACATCTGTCTCCTTCTTTTTCTTCGTCTAATCCGTTCTGCGGCTCATCCCTCGCTCCTCCAGGGGGCGACGCCGAGACGGAGAGACCCGGGAGAGGAGAGGAAGAGAGGAGGAGGAGAGGAAGAGGAGAGGAGGAGAGGAAAGAATAGAGGAGAGGAAGAGAGGAGGAGAGGACGGAAGAGAGGAGGAGAGGAGGAGAGGAAGAGAGGAGGAGGAGAGGAAGAGAGGACGATGAGAGGAAGAGAAGAAGAGAGAAGAGGAGGAGAGGAAGAGAGAAGAGGAGGAGGGGAAAGAATAGAGGAGAGGAAGAGAGGAGGAGAGGACGGAAGAGAGGAGGAGAGGAGGAGAGGAAGAGAGGAGGAGGAGAGGAAGAGAGGACGATGAGAGGAAGAGAAGAAGAGAGAAGAGGAGGAGAGGAAGAGAGAAGAGGAGGAGGGGAAAGAATAGAGGAGAGGAAGAAAGGAAGAGAGGAGAGGAAAAGAGGAGGAGAGGAAGAGAGGAGAGGAGGAGATGAAAGAATAGAGGAGAGGAGGAGAGGAAGAAAGTAAGGAAGAGAAGAGGAGAGGAGGACGGAAGAGAGGAGGAGAGGAAGAGAGGAGAGGAGATGAAGAGAGGAAAGGACGAGAGGAGGATATGAAGAGAGGAAAGGATGAGAGGAGGAAGGAAGAGAGGGAGAAGGAAGAGAGGAGAGGAAGGAAGAAAGGGGGAGAGGAAGAGATGAGAGGAAAGGAGAGAGGAGATGAGGAGAGGAAGAGAGGAGAGGAGGAGAGGAAAGAATAGAGGGGAGGAAGAGAGAAAAAGAGGAGAAGAAGAGGAGAGGAGAGGAGGGAGGGCGAGGGAGTGCTGGTAATCAGGAGGTGACAGATGGAGACGAGCCGCCAGGGATCGTACAAATGAGAGTGGAGGAGAGGAAAGAGGGATGAGGAGAGGAGGGAGGGATGAGGAGGAGACGAGAGGAGGAGGAGAGAGGGATGAGGAGAGGAGAGGAGGGAGGGATGAGGAGGAGACGAGGAGAGGAGAGGAGGAGGAGAGAAGGAGGAGAGGAGGAGGAGGAGAGGAGAGGAGGAGGAGAGGAGGAGGAGAGGAGGAGGAGGAGAGGAGAGAGGGATGAGGAGAGGAGGGCGGGAGGAGGAGAGGAGAGGAGGAGGAGAGGAGGAGGAGGAGAGGAGAGGATGAGGAGAAGAGGAGGAGGAGAGGAGACCAGGAGGAGGAGGAGAGGAGAGGAGAGAAGGATGAGGAGAGGAGAGGAGGAGGAGGAGAGGAGAGGAGGAGGAGAGGAGAGGAGAGGAGGGAGGGATGAGGAGAGGAGAGAGGGATGAGGAGAGGAGAGGAGGAGGAGAGGAGGAGGAGGAGAGGAGAGGAGAGAGGGATGAGGAGAGGAGAGGAGGAGGAGAGGAGGAGGAGGAGAGGAGAGGAGAGAGGGATGAGGAGAGGAGAGGAGGAGGAGAGGAGGAGGAGGAGAGGAGAGAGGGATGAGGAGAGAAGGGAGGGATGAGGAGAGGAGGGATGAGGAGAGAAGGGAGGGATGAGGAGAGGAGGGATGAGGAGAGGAGAGAGGGATGAGGAGAGGAGAGAGGGATGAGGAGAGGAGAGGATGAGGAGAGGATGAGGAGAGGAGGAGGAGAGGAGGAGGATGAGAGGAGAGAGGGATGAGGAGGTCTTGAACAGGGCTAAACGTTGGTCTGTGTGGATTTAAACTCCTCATATTTATTGAATGTTAAAGGAGACAAATGAAGGTTTTTAAAAACACATTTGTGCTGAAGTGATTTATTCTGTTTTATTCTGTTCAGATCAAATGTTCCTCTGGAAATATCCGGAATTATGGGCCATAAATTAGAGTGAGACGAATGTTCTGCCGAATCCGACCGAAAATGAAGCCTGAAAGTGTTTGACGAGCTGGAAAAGATAAAGAAAACCTGAGGTACAAAAGGACTAAACCGGGACTAAACCAGGACTAAACCAGGACTAAACCAGGACTAAAACAGGACTAAACCAGGACTAAAACAGGACTAAAACAGGACTAAACCAGGACTAAACCAGGACTAAACCAGGACTAAACCAGGTCTAAAACAGGACTAAACCAGGACTAAACCAGGACTAAACCAGGACTAAACCAGGACTAAACCAGGACTAAACCAGGACTAAACCAGGACTAAACCAGGTCTAAAACAGGACTAAACCAGGACTAAACCAGGACTAAACCAGGACTAAACCAGGATTAAACCAGGACTAAACCAGGACTAAACCAGGACTAAACCAGGAGTAAACCTGGACTAAACCTGGACTAAGCCAGGACTAAACCAGGACTAAACCAGGATTGAACCAGGAAATCTGAACTGCTAAACTAACAGAAAATGGTCGGGGCTCAGATAAAGTCGAGGGAGGCACAGTTTGCAGCTCGGAAAAGCTGCGAATTCTGCAAAACGTTTCCCCTTTAAAGTCGTATCTGGTCCCGGTTTAGTTCCAGTTTGGCCAAAGTTTCTGCAGATTTTAAAGAAACGGGAAAACCAAATTATACGAGGCAGGACTCGGCGTAGGTCTGAGAGCCTTTGGGGAAAAAAGGGCTTTTATTCTCGTTTCATTGAGTTTCATGAACATTTTTATCCGTCTGCAATTTATTTTCACACTTCCACAACTTTTTATTTTTACTTTTGTACTTGTTTCTTTTTTGTATTCCTGTTCCTGAAACTGTCATAGATATAATAGTTCCAATTACTGTTATGCCGAAGAAAGTTTTCACACTCACAATTTAAAAATCCAAATTACGCATCTGAGACACGACAAAGTGACCAGCACCAGTTTCATTTTACTCGAGCAGTTGTTTTTCGCACATATTTCACTGTGTTTGGAAATCACAGATGGAGCGTTTCGTTTGTAAAAATACAAAAATACAAACTTTTTTTTTCCGCCGTTATGCAAAATTATTCAAATGATCTGATTTGGACTTGTCTTAAAAACGTGAAGAACACAGCGAGTTTGTTCCTTTTCAACAGTTTGCAGCGGCCCAGAGTTTTTCCTCATTCACATTCTGCACTCAGAGCGTCGGAATTATTCACCGCCATGAGTTTTGAAGAGATTTTCGCAACTTTCAGACACCAGAGTGTTTGCTTATAGAGACTTTTAAGGCGGAAGTGATAAAACAGGACTATAGCAGGACTAAAACAAGACTAAACCAGGACTAAAACAAGACTAAAACAAGACTAAAACAGGACTAAAACAGGACTAAAACAGGACTAAAACAGGACTAAAACAGGACTAAAGCAGGATTAAAGCAGGATTAAAGCAGGACTAAACCAGGACTAAAGCAGGACTAAACCAGGACTAAACCAGGACTAAAGCAGGACTAAACCAGGACTAAAACAAGACTAAAACAGGACTAAAACAGGACTAAAACAGGACTAAAACAAGACTAAAACAGGACTAAAACAGAACTAAACCAGGACTAAAACAGGACTAAAACAGGACTAAAGCAGGACTAAAGCAGGACTAAACCAGGACTAAAGCAGGACTAAAACAAGACTAAAACCGGACTAAAGCAGGACTAAAACAAGACTAAAACAGGACTAAAACAGGACTAAAGCAGGACTAAAGCAGGACTAAAACAGGACTAAAACAGGACTAAAGCAGGACTAAAGCAGGACTAAAACAAGACTAAAACAGGACTAAAGCAGGACTAAAACAGGACTAAAACAGGACTAAAGCAGGACTAAAACAAGACTAAAACAGGACTAAAACAGGACTAAAGCAGGACTAAAACAAGACTAAAACAGGACTAAAGCAGGACTAAAACAGGACTAAAACAGGACTAAAGCAGGACTAAACCAGGACTAAAGCAGGACTAAAACAAGACTAAAACAGGACTAAAGCAGGACTAAAACAGGACTAAAACAGGACTAAAGCAGGACTAAAGCAGGACTAAAGCAGGACTAAACCAGGACTAAAACAAGACTAAAACAGGACTAAACCAGGACTAAACCAGGACTAAACCAGGACTGAACCAGGTCTAAACCAGGTCTGAACCAGGTCTAAACCAAGTCTAAACCAAGTCTAAACTACGACTAAACCAGGACTGAACCAGGTCACCACCTTGTCTAACTGATTTTCTGCAGGAAACACTGAGTCCTGGCCCAGTAGTGGTTTAGACCTGGTTTAGATCTGGTTTAGACCTGGTTTAGTCCTGGTTTAGACCTGGTTTAGTCCTGGTTTAGACCTGGTTCAGTCCTGGTTTAGTCCTGGTTTAGTCCTGGTTTAGTCCTGGTTTAGTCCTGGTTTAGACCTGGTTTAGTCCTGGTTTAGACCTGGTTTAGACGCAGATGCACACTGGATATCAGGACCAGAAGTTTGTTTCGGGAAACGTCCGTATCCGTTTTTTCCCTCATTAATTTAAACACAAAATCAATTATTTTCAGTTTGGTTTTGGATTCAGATAATGAAGAAAAGAGTTTCTTTTTCATTTTCTAATCTTTGGTTTTATATCGAATGACACAGGGGGATCCAGGTCTATTTGTGACGAGGAAACATTAGAACATGGATCCGAAAACAGCGTCATATGGGCCTGTTAATACTGTAGGTCTCCACACTTTTCTTTGTGCTTCCACTGGTCCGTGGGGCCACCTGACATCTGACTGTTTGTATTTCCCCTCCGCGGTGAAGGCAGATAAACAGATGGAGTCAGTGATGAGGCTGAGAGGAGGAGAAAAGATTGGAGGAGACGAAAGGAGGACGAGAGCTGTGCAATCACCGGATCCGCACAATCTCCATCTGTGCTCGAACTACAAGGGCAAAACGAAAGTGAGGACAGCTGCAGCGACGCTCACCTGGACGACCGAGGAGCTGTGCTCAAAGAACGGCCCAGACTCACACCGTTTCTGACATTTAATTTGACGTTTCAGTGCGAAATACACGCAGGCCGATACAGGTGAGGCTGCGTTCAACCTGCAGCCTTCCACAGGACCAGACGGGCTTGTTCCCTGTGCACGTCAGTGTCAAATATCAGAAAAATAACGCGAAAATTATAGACGTAGAACAGTGAATCTTTCGGTTAGTTTAAAGGAGCCATATTCCAGTTTTCTGATGCGTTCTAATGTCGTTTCCTCATCAAAAACAGACCTGAAGTTGTGTTTTTTTGTTTCTTTCACACATGTTTAACACACAAACCTGCAGATTTACGCTGAATTCTTCCCCCAAACTGAAAAGGAAAAGTATTATAACGTGTCTTAAA
Organism: Odontamblyopus lacepedii; assembly: GCA_034769755.1. Classification (NCBI taxonomy): domain Eukaryota; kingdom Metazoa; phylum Chordata; class Actinopteri; order Gobiiformes; family Gobiidae; genus Odontamblyopus; species Odontamblyopus lacepedii. The sequence continues at coordinate 38,427,462 of CM068358.1, forward strand.
GCTCACAAGGGTCAATCTGGTGTAATCGAGCACCTTTAAAGAGACGGTACTGGACTTCACTTTGTTCTAATTAATAATTTCATCATTTGATTCTTAAAAAATGGCTCATTTCAAGACTTATTTCAAATTCTAATACGGACCATTACTCACTGATTTAAATAACAAAAAATACTTTTATGATAAAATCTCATTCAGAACTCATTTATAGTTATGTGCGTTGGTGTAAAATGGCCAAAAAATAATAATTTATAACATTCTAACAAGACAAACTAAGCTTTCACATTGTCTTGTCTCACATGCTGTAGGGAGCAGTGTCTCTGGATTATTTTAGCATTAGCTTGCTGATTTCCCACTGCACAGGCCAAAGCCCAAAAGACTCGAACTCCGATGTCGTTTCTAATCCCGTTTATTTACAAGTGAATTATATTTTTTGAAAACACTAAAAATACATTCCTGAACCATTTTGTTTCAACAGCTTTCAGTTTCTCTTCTTCACCGTCAGTAGCCGATACTCACTAGTTGCTTCTGTTGTAAGGCTGTTATAAAGTTGTTTTCTAACGTTTCCAGACACTAATGAGTGAACCAGGCAGAGCGTTTGGTTTGTTAGACTCGTGGCTGTTGTCAGATGGGTTAAAGTGGTGTTAAGCTTCTTCAGTGTGAAGCAAAATGGCGTTTTACGTGGAAGTTCAGAACTTGCCCCCATCACTACACTAGTTCAGAACTTGCCCCCATCTCTACACTAGTTCAGAACTTGCCCCATCACTACACCAGTTCAGAACTTGCCCCCATCACTACACTAGTTCAGAACTTGCCCCATCACTACACTAGTTCAGAACTTGCCCCCATCTCTACACTAGTTCAGAACTTGCCCCCATCTCTACACTAGTTCAGAACTTGCCCCATCACTACACCAGTTCAGAACTTGCCCCCATCACTACACTAGTTTGTTGCCTTGACAGACTCACACACAGTGAGATCTCCACCGAGGAAACACTGATCTGTGCCTTTTTTGGCTCCTGACAGAATTCCACCGCCTCTAGACATGGACTTTAGCTTCAAACGTGCCCGAGTTCAGCTTTAATTTAGGAACAAGAAATTTAAGACCTTTTTAAGATGTTAAAGACCTCGTGGCGACCCTGTAGAGTGACGGAAGACTGCGGTGTGAGTGTTGAGACCCTCACCTGGTTTGGTGTTCTCGATGAAGCCGTATTTGGGCGCGCTGACGAGCCACACCAGCAGCTCCTTCCTGGGCGTGTCCTGGTCCGTGACAGTGATGTGGGCGGTGGACAGCTGCACCCTGCCGCCCTCCTCCACCTGAGGACACACAGGACAAACGCAAACACATCAGAGATTTTTAAAGCCCTGAAAACCCGTCTCTTTAAAACCACCTTTCATTCACTTTCTCATTTCTTTTGTTTGCCTTTGTTGGTCTCTTCATGTGAAGCCTCTTTGTGTAACTCGAAAAGCACCATCCAAGTGTTGAGTATTATTATTATTATTATTATTATTATTATTATTATTTTTCTTTACTCCAGGTCAAATGTGATAATAAGACGGACTTTATATGCACGCAACACACGAGTCTGACAAACTCCATTATAAAAAGATGTCTGTCATGAATAATGATTAAATTCCTCTGGCGCATGAGGATTCAGGGACTAATGAGGAGAGTTTTAGTTAATGGACTCAATTATTCATCTTTTTGTCTGAAATGTGGAGATTATCGACCTTTAAAAACTGTTTTATTCATAATGACAGTACAACGGTGCTTGGTTAAAACAGCACTTCTGTCTCCTTCATTCAGTGTCCGAGACCTGTGTCCAAGACCTGTGTCCAAGACCTGTGTCCGAGACCTGTGTCCAAGACCTGTGTCCAAGACCTGTGCCTAAAACCTGTGTCCAAGACCTGTGTCCAAGACCTGTGTCCGAGACCTGTGTCCAAGACCTGTGTCCAAGACCTGTGCCTAAAACCTGTGTCCAAGACCTGTGTCCAAGACCTGTGTTCGAAACCTGTGTCCAAAACCTGTGTCTAAAACCTGTGTCCAAAACCTGTGTCCAAGACCTGTGTCCAAGACCTGTGTCCAAGACCTGTGTCCAAAACCTGTGTCCAAGACCTGTGTCCAAGACCTGTGTCCAAGACCTGTGCCTAAAACCTGTGTCCAAGACCTGTGTCCAAGACCTGTGTCCAAGACCTGTGTCCAAGACCTGTGTCTAAAACCTGTGTCCAAGACCCGTGTCCAAAACCCGTGTCCAAAACCTGTGTCCAAAACCTGTGTCCAAGACCTGTGTCCAAGACAGTGTCCAAAACCTGTGTCTAAAACATGTGTCCAAAACCTGTGTCCAATACCTGTGTCCAAGACCTGTGTCCAAGACCTGTGTCCAAGACCTGTGTCCAAAACCTGTGTCCAAGACCTGTGTCCAAGACCTGTGTCCAAAACCTGTGTCCAAGACCTGTGTCCAAGACCTGTGTCCAAGACCTGTGTCCAAAACCTGTGTCCAAGACTTGTGCCTAAAACCTGTGTCCAAAACCTGTGTCCAAGACCTGTGTCCAAAACCTGTGGCCAAAACCTGTGTCCAAAACCTGTGGCCAAAACCTGTGTCCGAAACTTGTGCCTAAAACCTGTGTCTAAAACCTGGGCCAAAGACCTGTCGCTGTCCACCGTTGTGTGCAGTGCATTAGGGTCTATATTGACTGGTGCAGTGCATTATGGTCTTTATTGATTATTCTAGTGACCAGAGCTCGACCCTACTTTTCAAAATGTATTGTGAGTACTTCTGAGTGCACTGCTTTTCTGCTCTGTGGACATACAGACACCAATAAAAACGTTACGACCTCTGAACAGTCCCTGAGTGGAGAACAGTGAGGACAGAACCTGCTAAACTCTTTATTTACGCTCGTATTTGATTAAAACCGAAAAGCTTCTCACTAATCGGCGTGTTTCTGTACAGACCAGGCCACAGCTTGACTCCAGTGTGTAAACAACCCGGCGTCCCTGGGTGGTACCTGAATGCCGGGGCGCACGGTGACCTCCGGGGGGCGCCGCAGGGCCGAGCTGATGGTGATGGTGCACATCTGGTTGTCGAGGCGGTTGTTGTCTCCGTCGTAAACCGTGAAGTGGAAGATGTCCGTGATTGGCTGGCTCCCGGTCTCCACAGATGTGATGTACCTGAGGCAGAATTACACAAAGTACTACATTAGACACAGAATGCAGTACTCTAGAGATACCTGGTGCCTTTAGGCTTCGTGTACTTGAGGTTGTAGTTGCCACGTTGATGCCAGAGCTTTAACTCCAAATAAAAATAACTGAATTCTGAATAAAAAGGAATTCAGTGCAAAGATTTAATTCCTAAACGAAAACAACACAGTTAAATGGAGGTTTAAATAGGTCTACCACGTTCTAACGTTGTTCCCTCATCAAAAACATGCCTGAGGAAAGTTTCAGACACCATCCATGCATGTTTGAGTAATTTAGCGATCTTTTCCCGGGCCCTATTCAAACCCTTGTGACGGTTTGCAATGCGATTCCTACATCACACACGCTCCCACGTGATAATTCTCCATAAATATACAAAAAACGTGATGCAAAACCTGTAAAACTACAACTGCACAAACCTGACGCGGTGTGCGGTAGTTTCATTGCTGTGCGCTCTGAAGGGGGAGCGAATTAGCACGGGGGGGACTCAAAAACTAAAGTGTCAAAAGGCTAAAATTAAACTTATAAAACATGCTAAAGCTGCACTGTGTTACATTTTCAGTGGAGGGTCCGTCAAACGCTTTTCTTTGTGGAGATGTTATTGCGTCGTCTGGAATGTTCCACCGTTGCCACGTTTAGATTTGGAGCTTTAATTCCGAATAAAAATAAATTAATTCGGAATAAAAGTTAATTCTGTATGGAGTGAGATCGCTGATACAAATCCGTGCATATGTGGCTGTAGCTGAGCATAAAATAAACATCCGTAAACTCTCGAATGAGTCCAGTCGTACATAAAATGTGTCGTGTGTCCTTTTATCCATCAGAATATGAATTGATAAGTTACGACATCAAGAGTTACAATTACGAAATGAAAAGTTACAATTACGAATACGAATTCACACACGGGACTTTACTGTCAAAAATACGTCATCGCGTCACACAGCTATGAACAGTGGATGTCGCGTTCAGCCTCTTGGCGTTAATCTCGTCGGCTTCCCCGGTTGTCGTGATTTGACCGAAGCTTTTTCCCAGTATCAGCCAGCGGAGAGGCCGTATTTTAGGCAGTAAAGTTTCGTCTGTGAATTCGTATTCGTACTGAAGAAAGCGTAACCGTAACTTATCATTTTGTAATTGTAATTTAATGTACGACTGGACTCATTCGAGAGTTTACGGATATTTATTTTACGCTCAACTACAGCCAAATATGTACGGATTTCTATCTTACGCACACAAACACTTCTGACAGCGATCTCACTCCATAATTCCGCTTTAAAAAGATCATGTAAACACTTAATTTCTAATGAAAATGATTATTCGGAATTACACTTAATTCTGACGTAAGTGGGGGTTTATTCTGATTTTAAAGATGATTTCTTCCCGGATCATGTAAACGTTTCTTCTTCTTCAAAATAATCCCGGTGGTTGGTGCTCGTTGGCTCGTCCTTCTGATCCGGCTCCTCCAGTCGTCTCTTGGGACTTTCCTCCACGTCTCTTTGGATTTGTGAGCGGGATGTGGGAGTGGGCTGAGGTGTGGCAGCCTCAGACTCAGTTTGTCTTCTTCCTCCTTCTCCGACACTCTTCCCTTGTCCTCCTCAGCTCACAGACGTAGAGCGTGATGTGTGTTATTAGTTTCTTTTGTCAGACCATGAGTTTGTTTTCAGACCCGCGGAATTCCTCAGAGTCTCGTGATGTTGCTGTGACGTGTCCGCTCAGATGATTTAAACAGGTTTTGGCGCTGTCTTCCTAAAAGTCGAGGCAGAACGACTTCCTCAGGTGTGTGAGAGTAAAAAAAAACAACCCTAAACCCTTATCCCGGTTTATAGTACCCATGGGTTTCCGTATTTTGATTGCCTCTTTAATCCAGAAACTGCCAGGTATGAAAACAAACTCTTCAAACTCATCAACATAAATTATCGGAAGACCAAATTAACCTCAGTGGACTGTAAAACGTGAATTCTCCAGCTGCTGCTTCATGATCATCGGAACCACTGTGTCGGCGGCGTAACGACAAACCGAGATGACAGAGAAGCCGGTCGACGTAAATACGTTTGTGTCGCTGTCCAATCAGAACCTTCCCCACCCCCAGACGCTGAGCCCAATTAAATAAAGACGATTTAACGAGTTTTCCATGTACAACTCAATTCACAATGATTATTCCCATGTAAACTCGAAGGAGAATATTTTAATGACGAACTATTCAATTCAGAACAATTAATTCATAATGAAAAACCATCGTGTAAACGTGGTCATTGTCAGGTGCAGATACAGACTTGAATAACAGCTCCTGATGAGCCTTCGCTCAAATGAATCTCATCCATGTACTTGTCTTGGATCACTTTATTCGTATTTATTTCCTGCGATAGGCGAAGAGTGCAGCCACTGCCTTATCGTCTCATTTGAGGGTTTAATTTCCTCTTGACATGTTTGCTGGTCGCACAGCCGCCCGTATGCAAATGAGCTTTTAGTTTCCTTTGACGCGACGTCGGGTTCAGAATGTTGTCGACGAGAGACAGATTCAAGAGCTGAAACTGAAATAAGAGCGGAGGTGGACTGTACTTATCACAAGCGCAAATACTAACAAGAAGTTTTCAAAGCTGCACTGTGGAGCTTTTTGTTTCGGGGGTCCGTCACCTGTTTGTTTCTATGGATACGTCAATTCTCTGCCTGAAATGAACAGCTCTAACTTACGTTTGTACAATTACAGGTGGTTTTATAGCTCAAAAATACCCAGAAAAACATGAAACTAGGCGTCCTGACTGTGAGCGGGGTCGCCTCTCCACAGATCTGACCCGTAACTTGGTCTGGTTTGGTCTCCGTGAAGACAGAAAGGTTTAATGCCGTACTGTGGAACATCTCTATGGAAAAAAGCGTTTGACGGACCCTCCACTAGAAAAGTTACACAATGAACAATTAAAATAAAGCAAATCAAACTCCGCAAAACTAGTGACGATAAACGATCTGAGGCTGTGGAAAAGTCTGTGTTATTCTATAAAATATGAATCGAAAGCAAATGACTGAAGACTGAAACAGACTTTTCCACAGCCTCAGGTCGTTTATCGCCACTAGTTTTGTGGAGTTTTGCGAAAGTCGCCTCCGTCAGCTGAGCGAAAATGACGTCCTATAATTACCGCAGAAAAAATAATGAATCGTTTTAGAAATAAACTCACAAATGAAAACTGTCACAGCAGAAAACAGCACAAACCAAAATACAAACGTTTTCTATACTTTTCTTCCTGTTTTGAGGCTGTTTCACATTCTGAGGTTCTGGACGACGTCATCGGCCCAAAATAAAAGAAATATCTTAAGAACCAGAATCGCACAAACTAAACTTTTTACAGCACAAAACGAAGCACAAACGACTGACACAGTTTTCGTGTAGGTTTGTGTCTGATGGGGCGACTTCACGCAGGTGAAAAACAAAGACAAACCACTTCCCTTCACTGCTTTTGTTGTTTTCGTCGGCCATTTTTCTATTCGCTGTTTTTCTCAATCCCCTACTTCAGGGGTGTCAAATTCATTTTGGTCCGGGGGCCGTATGCAACCTACTTTGATCCCAAAAGGGCCGGATCAGAAAACTCAGTTCTCTCTTCAAGTTATTGTATTTTTCTCCGTGTCTCGTAGTGGTGTTTAAGATTATATTCCTCGAGCAACGCCACTTGTTCCAAACACACTGAGCACAGATTTCCCATTCACCTCTGTCAACAAATAAGAATTAGACTATTTTTCTTGGGAAATCCTGAACTCAGCATCTGCTTTTCTCATTTTTTGCCATTTTGCTGATGAGGGTCACGGTCGACAGTCAGAACGATCGTCCTTTAAGAGCGTTTGGAAAGAGGAAAGTCTTCATTTGTGCTGCTCTGGTGGGAGTCATAGCGTGCAGAAAGCGCCGGAGACGCTGCTATGCTAAACGGTGCAGAAAATTAACAGAAAAATCTGAAAATTTTAAGTATTTTAATAGAAAAATCAGCCGAGGGCCAGATTAAGGGTCTTGGAGGGCCGGATCTGGCCCCCGGGCCGCATGTTTGACACATGTGCCCTACTTAGTTCAGATGCCTAAACATTTGTCCTGGGTTTGTCATGTTCTTGTGCCTCTTCTCCTACCCAACATCTCCCCAACATCACGTCTCTTCTGTCCGCCAGAAAAGTGACACAGTGCATCTTTAGGACTGCCTGAAAATTCAAGGGGAAAAAAACAAACAAAATGGATCTAAAGAGCGTATGTCCAGAAACCTGTGATCAACACGAGCGTTCATGGTCCTGTTTAGGAGTTTGATTTCCCGAAAACGTTCAAAAAGATGAGAGTGGATGTCGTTTTTTTGGAAATTTTGGTCAGATTCGCTGTTAAAGTTTTATTTTATTACATTTTTATCTTATTTATTTGTTGTTGGGGTTTCTTTTTGGGTTTCTTTTGTAATCGTTCATTAGTGGAGGGGCCGTCAAACGCTTTTCTCCATAGATATGTTAAACCTTTCTATCTTGAGACCAAACCAGACAGAGTTACAGGTCAGATCTGTGGAGAGGCGACCCCGCTCACAGTCAGAACGCCTGTTTTTTTGGTTTTTCAGGGTATTTTTGAGCTATACAACCACCTGTAATTGAATAAACATGAAGTAGAGCTGTTTAATGTCACACTGCGGAACATTCCAGGCAGCGACGGACCCTCCACCAGAAGAATTAGCGCCTGGAAACACGACGGGCCGCTTTCCTTCGCCGCTTTCGTCATTTTCGTCCCTCTCCTACACGGCTCAGACGCCTAAACATTTGCTTTGTCGCGTCTCCTCCTCTGACAGATCCTGGCGTAATCCCGTCTCTTCCCGACACCACCGCCCTCCTGTCGCCCCCAATCTCAATATTTACAGAGTCTTTTTCCTCCAACGCAAACTCGAAAAAGACCGAACTGACGACTCTCCGGAGGACGCATCTGCAAGGTCAAAACGTAATGGAAAAAGAGAAAAAAAAAATCTTTAACTTTCACAGCTTTTGATTTAAATTGGAAAAAATAGCTATACTAAAGGCCTCGCCGGAATGAGACGCTATTGAAAAAGGCATATTTCTATCATGTGGAGAAGCACAAAAATGCGGAATGTGAAAATAGACATGAAGTTGTGTGAAAAGCGTCATTCAGAAGAGTCTGTGCAGCCTTGTGCTGAGCTGATTCTGTCAAAGAATGAATGAATGTGTATTAAACGCCCGATAAAATGTGCAACTGATACAGACTTTGTTAAATACGACTTTGGAAGACGAGCTGGAAAAGGGATGAAATTAAATGTAAATTAAAAAAAAGTTTGATTTCCGAAAACGTTCAAAAAGATGAGAATGGACTTCTTCTTCTTCTTCTTCTTCTTCTTCTTCTTCTTCTTCTTCTTCTTCTGCTTCTTCTTCTTTCTTCCTCCTCCTCCTTCTTCTTCTTCTTCTTCTTCTGCTTCTTCTTCTTTCTTCCTCCTTCTTCTTCTTCTTCTTCTTCTTCTATTCTTCTTCCTCTTCCTTATTTCTTCTTCCTTCTATTTCTTCTATCCTTCTTCTTCCTTCTTCTTCTTCTTCCGATCACGTCCGATCACGTGACTGAATCCGATACTGTCCGACACTCATAAAAGAGCCGGATCGGGAGCTGATACCGATACTGAACATTGGGACATCCCCAGTTTTTATTGTAGATTCAGGGTCGATGCTGAATTCACCGGCGACGCCTAAAGCAGCAGAACTTCAAATAAGAGAATAAAATATCTCCATTAAAACAGGCTCCGAGACTGATTGGTGTTATTTGAGAAAGAAAAAAAACTTAGAGGTCGAAATCTGTTTTTTTGATTGACACTAAACGGAATCACAAAATCCCATTTGATTGTTTTGCTGGTTCATGGACCTGCAGATGTGTCACTTTTCATCTTTAATTGGTGATAAATAAATAGTGAATTTGGTGTAAACAGGCCGGATTATTTGCTTTTCGTCTGCGATGTGGAAATTGTCGCTCTCTTTTAACAGCTGGAGCGAAGGTAAAACGGTTTATTTAGTCGTGTTTTATCCAGAATCAGGATCAGAGTCATAAACCGGTGCTTTTATTGCTTCATTCGCTCGGGTTATGTCCAGTTAAACACCTGTCGCCGAATGCCGCTGTTTCCCCGACTCTCCCAGTGCATTGTGGGCGATATTGACCAACGATGGCCGCTGCTTTTCGAGGTGCACTGTGGGAAACTGTGAGCGCACGACTTTTTCACCAACCGGACATTTGGACACCCCTAAAAAATGGTTTTCCTGGATATTTATTTTCACTATTTTCACTTTATTTTGTCCGCTTAACATTTAAAAAATAGTGTTTTTAGTTCCCGTTGACGCTGCACAATGACCCTAAACTAAAACTAAAAACACAAAGCAAACAGGAGCAGGGCTAAAGATCTGCTGAGGTCATCACACTCCACATCAAACACGAGCAGAGTGAGCAAATTTTAACATAAAAAACTGGAACAGCCCCGATTTGAGGTGATTTTTAATAATAATATTGTGAATCGAGTGCGTAATTAAGGAAAATTGCTCTGCACTCGGCCCATTCACGACTAATGTGAGTCAGTGTAGTCAGATTTTCTTTGTGTTTTGGTCGTTTTTAAGCAGCTTTTCTGTATTTTACCAAAACAAATGCCAGTTTATTCCTCTCTTTACTGTCAGCGGGGATCAGATTGATCAAAAATAGGGAAACCAGGGACATTTCTTGTATAAAACTGAGACGAATCCAGCCTGATTCATTCATCAGCATCACCGCCTGTAATTCTAAATTTGTAGATAATGGTCATCGTGTAACCTTCAAATAAAACGTTTTTAATATTTGTGTTGCTCAAAATATGCGTCACAGCCACAATATGTGCGACACCCGACGCAGATCTGCAGCCCGGACTCACTGCACCTCCACCAGCGGCAGGATTTATGGAGCTTTTCCGCCCCCGTAGGTAAATGATGGACAAATCCAAGAAAGAAAAAAAAGTTTCTGAACGGTTAATGCTGCGTGGGCAGATTCACTCACGCTCCACTGATGATGATGATGGAACAGAAGCAGACGGATTTTTGATTCACTGCGAACGGATAATTTAAGTTTGGATTTTTATTTCCTACGAGCAGGACTCAAATACGCATTAAGCAATAATGTGTTTAATGCGGCGTTGAGCACATTTGTTTATGTGTGAGAGAAACAAAACTTAAAACGGCATGGCTCATTTGCATAAACTCTGAAAAAACTGCTCGGTGCTGATGAGTGTTCTCCCTGTGACAGAGGATGTGCTGCTGATGCGGAGTCTGTTCTGTGCGTATGTCGCGTTGGAGATGGTTCATGTTAAACTTTTCAGAGGTTAAACGTCTGCAGCAGCACAGACTGTATATATGAATGAACACAGTATATTCTCTGTGGCATTTGATTTCATAAATACAACACACTACAGTCCTTTATACAGAGCAGACAGGTTTTTATAGTCAGAGGTTTTGTGGCTCTGGGTGTTTTCTTTTTTCTCTGCTCTTTGAGTATTTAAGGTTGCCGACCCCTGGTCTACATCCATCTGGACGCTTTGTTTACCACAAAAAGACCCAGACAGGAACTCGAGTTTGACATCATGGCTCCACAGCTCTTCTTCTTTCAAACCGCCGAGCGTATTCAGATTCGTGATCCAGTCGCTGGAGAGAAATAAAACTGAGCGGAGGCACTAGACTGGGACCATTCACTGATTTTGTGTAAATCTGCTGGGACAGGGGACACAGGGCTCAGAACTGGGACTGTCCCGAGGAAATAGGGGCGTCTGGTCACACTAAACATGGCGCGAAACAAACTAAAACTAAACCTGGACTCGACCAGGACTAAAGCGGCACGAGAACAGGACCAAACCAAGTCACCCAATCAACCTGTTTGCTTATAAGCAGCTCTTCACACGTCTAACCCCTGACAAAATCTGCCCTTCTACAGCGAAACTGAACATAACCTTGTGATGGAGCTGTTCGTTTTGCTTTAAGTAGTTACTGTGGTTAATGTCCCTGGATGTGTTTATTAAATATACATAAATAATGACACAGTCCACAAAGCTCAGCATGTGTGTCTGTATCTGAAGTATTGCTCCATATTTCACAAATAATAACAACACAGTTTGGACTTGTGTCTAAACTAAACTTTGAACACTTCAGTGCCTCAGAGCGAGTGGTTTTACTGTAGACAGGAAACAGCTGAAGCCATCGCGCTCACAGCTTTACATCCTGTGGTCCGCAGACAGATCCCGCTGCTCTGTAGCCTGAACTGTCAACAAAGCTTAAAGCAAAACTGGTTGTGTGGCTGGAAATCTCGTTGTTAATCATTGAATATATGCAGATGACTTGATTGTATTTAGTCCGGGCACCGCTGGTCTCCAGGAGTTACTCAACATCTGTTCGGTTTATGGTGTGGAGCAGGATATAAAGTATAATCCAACCAAGAGTGCGGCCATGATCTGTAGGACCGAAGAAGACGAGCGTATGAGGCACCCAGACTTCTGCCTGTCAAGTGTTGTGTTTCTGTTACAACATCAATAAAATATCTTGGGCACATCATCACTGTGGACATGTCAGATGATGATGAACTGTACAGACAGTGCAGGACGCTCTACGCTCAGGCAAACACTCTTATGCGTGAGTTTGGCTCTTGTACGAATGATGTAAAGTTGTTCTTGTTTAAATCATATTGTTCACCGTTGTACACAGCCCACCTCTGGGTTCATTACAAAAAAAAAAAACAGTTTGCAAAGGCTACAGGTGCCACAGTAAATCTTTGCGGGTGGTTCTGGGGAGTCCACGATGGACGAGTGCGACTGAGATGTTTGTTACTGCAGAGTGAACAGTCTGCAGCTCGACTAAGAACTTTAATGTACAGTTTTATCTGCAGACTGAACAAATCGAACAATGAAATAATAATGTCACTCACAAATATTGTTAAATTGTTTTGTACTGTCACTGTCCTTGTTTGTTTTTAGAAAATGGACCGTGAGTCCGGAATAAAGATGAACTGAACTTTGCGGCGAATAATTCGGATGCTCTGAATTCTTAAGGAAAATGAGCGATGCAAACAGTTTTACATATCCTGCTGCTCTTTAACAACCTACCTACAATCTCCTGCGTTCAGCACCATGGACAGCGAGAGATGTAAAATATGTGTCTGAACAACGACACCAAAAAGTACTGGAAAAGCAGCATGTTTAAAGAGAGGCATGTCGTAATACTGGGCTGTCTAAAGCTCGGGATGTCGGAAAAGTCGGCGAAAACCGTGTGGATAAACGTAGGCTACAAACGAGGTAATCGATTAAACAGAAACACTAATTTTACCATTAAAATCTGGGGCAATCAGGTAAAGGTAGTAGTGTCCTAAGTCAGGAATAGTGTGGCCATTTTGGAATAATTTGGATGCTCTGAATCCTTAAAGCAAATGAGCGATACAAACAGTTTTAAATGAACCAGTTCTGTTTTTTTTTCACGTTTTGAAGGCGGTAAAAGCCCCTTGGCCTCGTACCTGATGCGCTGCTTGTTGATGTCGTCCATGGTGAAGGAGGCGTATTCCTGGAGCTCCTCGTGCTTGTGCGGATCCTCGGAGCGCGTCAGGATCCCGTACATGGGCACGGACACCAGCTGGACCCGGATCTGCCCGTCCGGAGACTCGTCATCCTGAAAAAAATCCAGGATATTGCAGTAGTGTTGACACTTTAACAGCGTATGATGCTAACCGAAGGCACTGCTCTGTCAGAAGCTCTATCAGACTTTAATCTGATCTTTATTTTTTTTTATCACAATCTGACCTGAAAGAGCTGGTTTAGTTGGAAGGACAGCAGGAGAGATGATTTATACAGTTTAACAAATCTCTCCCAAATAACTTTCGCTAGCATTAGCATTAGCATTAGCATTAGCCAGCGGTTTTTCAGTTAATCACTTCCACCTTTTTGTTGAAAACATAAATCCTTATATTGATCACAGGCCCCGGAACATGTGTTAAATGTTATCACTGTGTGTGCATTGTGTCACCATAGTAACTGCTGAACATCCCGCCATAGATAAACATGTGGGATACCCCCAGCGTGACGTCACTGCAATAATCTTGTGTTTTTTTGTTTTTTTTTACATTATTGTTTCTTGTAAATGATAGCAATTGGCTTAATGATTGAAACAGGTCCATTGATTTGGACAAAAAAAAACAAAACATTAATTTAAACAACACATTTTCAGGAGCCTGTTTAGGTGTTTTGGTTTTTAACAAAAAAAGATGAGAGTGAAAAACTGTTTGCTAACGTTAGCTGGCTTGCATCAGTACAAAATGAGCTCGCCTGTTGTAGCTGCAGCTAAATCAGATTGAGATTATGTTAAAATAAAAGTCCTTCTCAAAGAGTGGGGCCTCACTATTAGGGAGGAACATGCTTTTTTTTGCTGTAATCGCACATCCACTACTGTGATTTGTACTGGCACTGAGCAAACGCACCCGCAGCACAGAGCAGGAGATGTGCAAGTGCAGAGAACAAACCCTCAAGAGACGCCATGGAAAAATATTTAACAGGGATTAAAAGAAAGACACAAACGGAAGC